>JARHVA010000016.1:12095000-12110000 GCA_037957365.1 Torreya grandis | reverse complement strand
ATGGATTTCTTTATGGTATACTGCATGCTTTTATAAATCATACAACACATAGGTACTAGCTCATCTCTCTAGATTCCCTCACCATCACTATCTACTCATCTATGAAAAGAGGGCCATTCTCTAATAGGGGATTATGAAAAGGAATGATGGTCTATGGTTGTTGTATAAAAGAACTCAAATGATAATCCCCCTCTCCACAATAGTATTTATTTGGAGATTACACTTGAGATTACCATATATACTTGACTTTGAAGAACTCATGCTCCATGGAGACTTGTATCTTGTACATTATATGTATTTATTATTATTGAGACATTAACCTAACCATCAAAAATTTCCATAACCATGAGCAGTTCGGGGGCTAGGGGGAAAAGTTGATAAAAAGAGGTAAAAAGAGAGTGAATTAAAAAGTGGTTAAAAAGAGGTTTGGTAAAGTTAGGGTCATTAATGAACCTAGTAATCATTTTAAGGGTGGGGTGACACTAAAAATGTCATGTGTAGTTTTTTGATTTCTACATTTTGCCCCTTTTTGTTGTGTAGCTTGGACAAGCTGTAAAACAAAAATAATTAGCTAGTCAAGGTCTAGGTTAGGTTACCCTAAGTTGCAAGAGAAGGTATCCCCCATCAAACTCAGAAATGATGGAGGTGGAGGTAAATCATTCATGGTTTGATAGGTAAAACAAGGTGGTTGAGGTGGTTGTAGAGATGTGAACTCACACATAAAAGTAATGAAGACTGATATCAATATCAGATAATGACTAATTTTGCCAAGGTTGAAAAATAAGATAAAGCACTAGAGAAATGAAAAAGGATAATTGGGCCACAACATTGGTCATAGCTGATCAAGCTAGGCCTTTTAAGTGAGCTAGGTAAAGTTAGGCTAAGTCACACGTATCTAGGTTAAAAAGTACTCCCATAAAACAACCTAATTGCTCAGGTTATGCACTAGGTGGTACAAAAGTGTGAATGGTCAATTATGGCAAAAGTGGTCAAAATGGTCAAAGGATAATGCACAAATGGTATAAAATATGCAAAATATTTAGTCAAAGCAAACAACATCAAATAAGATGATGCAGTACAAGAGGGGTGCGGTGGAGAAGTGGCCAAGCTCAGGTGGCTACATTGTAGGCTCAGAATATTATTTTAAAGGGATAAGTTGCCACCCTAATAGGTGAGAGATAATAGGGGAGGGCCAGCCTAATGTCAGTCACTCAGGAGAGGGATGCCCTATAGTAGAGGGTAGTGGTTGCTGGAGGAGGATTAGGATTAGTGGACTTAGCTCTAAGGATGTGATATCCAGCTACCATTGAGGAACTTAGATATTATGAGGATATTATATTCACCTAGGTACTTGATACTATGAGGTATGGTGAGTAAAAGAGTAGCTTGGTAGGTGGTCCAGTAATGGATACACCAAGTTAGTGGGTAGCTTCTACATTATAGGCAGGGACATTAGGGGATCTACCATTAGATGGTAGATTAGGTGTAGGTACTCTAGATGTAGGTTATTTAGGTGTAGGATCATGATGAGATTGTACATTTTCTTATATTTATAGATGTATTTTTATACTGGCTTGCATGCCAAAGATGCAAGATGTACCTATGAGAGAGAGACAAAACATGTGGATTATGATCTTTTATGACTTTGATGATTTTGATTATGATTATGGATCATTAATGATTATGGCATATTCTCATGTCTATGATATATTAGCATACACATGATCTGGTCGTGATGTTATGGTGTTATGGTTGATTGGATTACGATCTTATATTCTTCTGAATGGCTTTATGATCATGATGTTTATTAGGATGATTGTTATCTTTATCATGGTTATGGTGAGCATGAGATGGATTATGACATGTTATATTTTCATTATGTTGATTATGATGATATTGATGATGATTATTAGGATGATATGATCACATGGAGAATATGGCTGATTATGGTCATGATGTTTACACTATTTATGAGATTGATTTCAATATGTTATGTTTGTATTTGATTATGATGATAGAGATATTAATGATTATGAGGATGATATGTATTTGATGTGTTTGTAATGATTAAAATGATGTGCATAATTTTTTAATGATGTTAATGATAAGTATGTAATGGTATATGTTGTTGATGATCACTTATGGTTATATTTATTATGAGGAAATGATATTGAATTTGGTAAGTACGATGATGTTTTATTAATGATCTCGATGATAGTGATGATGTTTATTGTTATGATTATGGTTATGGTGATTATGTGAATGATTATTATGTGAATTATTCATGTTGTTAGGATGATTAAGATGATTTAGATTAAATGTTAGTATGATGATATTGAGAAAGTTTGATGTGCCTTATTATTCTTTACTTAAAATTATGGGTATGATATGGTCATGATTTTTATGATTTGATTTGTTTAAGATAGGTAGAAACATGAGGAAGTGTGAGCATGTAAAAAATAAGGCTAAAAGGGCACAAATGTCACCAATAATGAATAAGGAGTAGGTACATCATTCTAATTAGGAAGAACTAAATAAAAAATAACCCATAGGTAGATTGAATTAGTGAACACAAGCCAATCAAATGCTTTGAAATAACATGTTTAGATTGGTAACTAAGCTGTGTTCATCACTACATATCAAATAATCTCATAATCCCTTGAGTTCAAAGAGGAATGAAATCAATAAGGGTGAAGGGTAAATGGTTTAAGGGTTAACCTCATATGGGTGAACTTGCTCCTACTATAGGTGACCAGAGGGTTGTAAGAGACAAGTCCATGAAATAGAATAATGTGTAGACTGATCAATATACAAAGTCTATGAATGCCTTATATAGGAGTTGATTATAGCATGATGATATTAAAAATTACATTTTAAAGGACCGATTGTGGCTAACTTATTTTGATTTTTGGATAGAATTTTACTCATTGCTTTTGTTATTTGAGTAGGTGGTTGAAGCTTATCAATGTGAGAAGCTTTAATTATTGTTTTTGCTTAGACATCCTTCAAGAGAGTGGTCTAAATTTTTTAATTTATAGCTATATTTCAAGGGATTAGTCTAGTTTTTAGTAATTTTAGAATATAAGTGTAGCTATCCTTCAAGGGAGCAGTCAACATTTATTTTGAGGATAATGATTTGAAATATAATTTTCTTTAACATGGACAAGTCTATGAGGCCCAATTATCTAACTTTATAGAGGCAAGACTTTTGTACATGAGATAAATGATAAATAGGAAGAAGATTTTGAGAAATTATTGACCATGGGATTCCATCTATTGAAAGATGAGAAGTATCCATGAGAACCATGCTATAGGTAGAGCCATGGTACCCATACTTAGGATCATGGGTAGATGTTTATGATGGGTAAGTCACCTGGTTTTGTTTTGAAATAAATCATTCCTAATGGTGAAAGAGGGATAAAAATGAGGGTATAATCTCATGAACCCAGGGACAAGCTTATATTAGTCACAGAGGTAAGGGTGATCATGTTTAACAATAGAAAGGACATAAATGCATAGTGTTGATAGGCTCAAGATTTGGTTTACCGTCAAGAGAGGATAAATAGTAAGTACCAGATCTATACTTATGGGTTATAATATAAGGTCCTAACCAATTAAAAGTAAACATGTCCTTCTTGGTCTTTTCCATGTTTGTGACATGTTAGTTTTATTTAAGGACAAGGTCACCAATGTTAAATTCTTGCTTTTTTAAATACTTATTGTAGGCACATTTGATTCTCTCTTGATAGACATGAAGATGATTGAGCATGGCGAAGCGATGTCCATCAATAAACTCTAATCGTATGAGGTGTTCTTATTGATAATCACACTAAGAAAGGATATCACATAAGGATACATGGAGAGATGGAATTTGAAATTTGAGAGGCAAAACTATCTCAGCTCCATAAAGGAGGGAGAAGAGTGTAGTCCCTATGGCAGTTTGGATAGTAGTGTGATAGGCCCATAAAATGAATGGGATGTTGAGGTAGAAATCCTAACCAAAATAACTCACCACCTTGGTGAGAATTTTGATGAGGGTTTTATTAGAAGCTTCCACCTATCCATTAGCTTATAGATGATAAGGTGGCGAGAAGCTTAAATTGATGCTAAAAGAATCACAAAGTGCTTAGAAGTTTTTTGTTTTTGAAAGTCACACTATTATCATTGATAATTTTATGAGGGATACTAAAACAAGAAATGATATGGTGATTAATAAACTCAATTATCTTCTTATCCTTGGTTGATATAATTGGGATATATTCCACCCACTTGGTGAAATATTATGTGGCCATGATGATATGTTGATGCTATTGTGAAGAATAAAGGTTGATTTCCCTGATACGATCAAGGCCCCATTGTGAGAAGGGATAAAAGTCTTGAGATACTTGGAGACTATGAGAAGGCATGTGATAAAGGTTGACATATTGTTGACATTTGACACATTTCTTGACATAGTCACAACAGTCTTGGTTAAGTGTGGGCCAATAGTAGTCAAGGTGAATAATACACTTGGTGACAACCATGCCACTAAAATCTCCCCCACAAATGTTGTCATGGGATTCTTTAATGATGTGAGAGGCTTCATGGTTATGAAGGCAACAAAGAATAAGGCAATTGAAGCCTCACTTATAAAATATGCCTCCTAGTATGATATATCAAGAGGTTCCTTGGATGAAATCTCTTCAGGCATTCCTCAAAATATCAGGAGGGAGAATACCAAAGTTAAGATAATTGAATGTTTTGGTCTACCAAGTGTCAGAAGGGGATGTCTTTACTCTACAAATGGTAGGAATATTAGAACTAAGATAAGATGCGGTGACAAAATGGTGGATGGTGACAAATAGTTTATATTTAGTAGGTTGAGATAGAATTTAGGAAGAAAGAGAGGCCATAGTATCAAAAAATTTGTTGGTTGATTATGAGATGGATTGGATGGTATAATGATAAAATGAGGCCAAGAGTGTGTCCAAAAGTTTCTTGTATTTTAGGATAACATCATTTTTACATTTTTAAGCTCATGTGATTTAGTTAATAACAAGTTGGGAATCCATAAAGATGCTAATTATTTTGATCTATAAATTTATGATAGTTTGAAGACCTATGACTAAGGCTTCATACTCAGTCATGTTATTGGTGCAATCAAAGTTGAGATTAAAATAAAGGGGAAGAGGTTATCCATTAATGGAATTAGAATCATGCTTCCCCCTCACCATTTTGGCATTTAGAGCCATTGAAAAACATGGTCATTTGGTAGGTGGGCTCTTTTGAAGAAAAAGTTATTATATATTCATTTGGGAAGGTAAGCAGAAAGGGTTGCTTCTCAAGCAGAGGGGATTTGGTTAATTGGTTAACAATGCATTATCCTTTGATGGAATTTTATGGGAGAAACTTAAGATCAATCTCATCTAGGAGCATGATCCACTTAGCCATACATTGGTTTTGATATGGCTTAGAGTGCATGTACTTGAGAGGGTCAGTGTTAGTGATGACAAATGTTTTGTGATTAAGGAGATAATGTCAAAGCTTGGAGGTGATAAAGACTAAATCAAGGCAAATTTTCTCAAGATGGGTATATTAGGTTTCATATTTGATCAATGTATGATTGATGTAATAAATGTCCCACTCTTTATTTATCATGATGAGAGAACATGGCTCCCAAAGAATGATCAATGGTAAAAATGTACAAATAAAAAGGATGATCTTCTTTAGGGGGAATGAGCATAGGTGGAGAAAGAATATATTCCTTGATTACATAAAAATCTTGTTGACATTCATCAATCCATTAGAAGGAGACATCTTTCTTTAGGAAGTGATGAAAAGGTTGACAATGATTAAAAAAGATGAGAGATAAAGCATATGATTGATTGAAGTTTGCATTACAAGATACAAAGTTGCTTCAATTTAGTGGGAGGAAGCATCTCCAAAATGGCTCTAACTTTGGTAGGGTCTGCTTCTATTCTATGAAGGGAAATGATAAAGCCCAATAGTTTACTTGATAATACCTCAAAGATGCACTTCTTGGGATTAAGCCTAACATGATAGAAGATTAAGAGTTTTAATATGATTTTAAGAACAACAAGATAATCTTTGTGATGCTTAGATTTTCCTAAGAGATCATCAACATAATCCTTGACAATCTTATGTATTAGACCATGGAAGATATAGGTCATGGCATATTGATAAGTGGCTCTAATTGATCCAAAATCAAAAGCTTTGGGTGAATGATAATTCAAGAAACAAGAAAAAAATAATAATAATAGTAATAATAATAATAATGCTATCTCTGAGAAGAGATGTTTTATTCATCAAATTTGCAGACCCAAACATATGCCTATGTCTGAGAAGAGATGTCAGATTTACATTTTAGGTTACATCTTCATTTATAAATATTTTAAAGGTATGAGGGGGATGTGGAAGATCACCAATATTGAGGGAGATTAAGTGGTTTATCTTTCATGCTTTAAAATAATATAGAATTTGAGGAATTACTATTTTTAAAAACTTACTATTTTTAGACTGCACTACTAAAAAAGAAATTTGGGGCACTTTTATTTGTTTTTCAAGGTTAAAAACCCACTAAGTGGAGCTCAATTCCATCTCACAACATTTCCCTCATTATTATATTTCCAATGGTTTAAATGTGGATTCAAACGGAGCTATGCTGCAAAAGTTATGGCTCCCAGAAGTTCTGCCACCAATTGGGGTAAAACCATTCCCTAAATTGTCACCTAAAATTGGGGTCGAACAACAAGATAATATTGTGATGCTTAGATTTTCCTAAGAGATAATAAACATAATCTTTTACAATATTATTGATTAGATCATGGAAGATATAGGTCATGGCCTATTGATAAGTGGCTTTAGTGTTCTTTAGTCCAAAAGGCATGACCTAGTAGCAAAAAGTTCCCTACGAAGTGATGAAAGAGGTTTTATGTTAATTTTTAGGAGAGATCAAGATTTATTTATATCTTAAGAAAGCAGCCATGAGGGAGAGCATTTCATGATCCATCATGAGATCAACAAGTTGGTCGATGTTAGGTAGGGGAAAGTCATCTTTTGGGCAAGCAAAGTTAAGGTCATGAAAATCAATATAAAGGTAAAGGATCCCTATTGGATTAATGATTGGAATGACATTAGAGACCCATTATGGATAGTTAATGGGCTAGATAAAATTAATAGATAAGAGGCATTGAAGTTCTTCTTTAACAAGAAGAGCTATGTGGGGATGCATACAATGAAGTTTTTTTCAAACTATCTTAACTTCAAGATGGGTGATAATTGTTATGGAGAGTGATGGAAGGGTCAATTCTAGGCCTGTCTTAGTAAGATAAAGTAAATGCTATGTTACGGTCATAGAGGAAAGAAGGATAAGCTTGATTCTCTTTAGGAGTTAAATATTGGATTATCTTAATGATATAAGGATCCTCTTGGGAACCCAAGTTAACATCGATAGTTGATTCATTGAGCGTGGTTTAGTTTTTAAGAGGGAGAGATTTAGGGATAGAATAATACCCTACACCAAGGTAGGTGAGGATAGAATCATCATCTTGATGTTGGATAGGGTAAATAGATGGTGAGTCATGGATGATCATCTCAAGGTGGATGAGAGGAAGGGTTTTAGTTTGGCCACCTTGTTAATAGGTCAGTGGGCCTAAAAAATGGTGTTGATAAAAAAAGTTAGATGGGATGATGTTAGAGTCCTCATATTAGGAAGATGAGCTGGGTGAGGATGGAGTTTCTTCAATAGGGGTGGAAAAGGGTTTTGGTGATGTGGGTAATTTTAGTGGTTCAAACCCAATCCTAAATTTTTAATGAGGTTTTTGAGTTTTGATGATGGGTAATTCATGAGGTCCTTATTTGTATAGGCCCATACCAAACCCTTTTCAAGAACATCAGTGAAGATAGGTTTTGGCAAAGGCATGATTACTTAGATAAGAAAAATTAGATGTGAAGGGTTGAATGTATGGAGTGGTGGTGGGAGTGAGGAGTGGTCGATTAAGTCCCCCATAGACTAAATGGGTTCAATTTTTAGGGATCCTAAAGGGAATGATGGCTCTGATATTAGGGTCATAAAATGGGTCATTTTGGAGATTCCCATATTCATGCAGAGTGGGAAGAGCATCCAAAGCCAAAATTCAATATTCTCCAAAGGAGAGATGCTGAAAAATGGATTGCACTAGGTCCTTGACTAGAATTAGAGAAGAGGGAATGGTTGAGCTTGTTTATGAGTCATCATCATTGAAGGTATAGGTATGAAGGTTCTAGGTTGGTGCATGTGTTTGAATTAAAGTGGATGGTAAGGGATATGGATAAGGGATGAGAACATCATTGAGTTGATATGTCATACTACAAGAGGCAAAAAGACTTGGGTCATCTTTGATTGTAATGATTTGATCTCCATGCTCAAACTTAACACATCAGTGTAGGGTAGAAGGGATGCAACATATGATCTAATCCATGGATGTCCAAGTAATACATTGTATTTGAAATCACCTTCAATGACATAGAATAGCGCAGTAATGGTGTGAGGTCCAAAATAGATATGAAAAACAATAGTCCCTAAAGTGGTGGCCATGGTATCATTGAAAGAGCGAAAGATCGTTGAACTTTTAGAAATAATGTTTTTAGGCAATTTCAACTGATCATATGCATGGGATGAGATGATATTGATGATTTCTCCCCCATTAATCATTACTCATTTGATGAAAGTTTAAATAATATATGCAGTCATGAATAGGGGAGGATCTGGATCATTCTCTTGGAAGGGTAGAATCTTAAAATCTTTGAAGGTGACGAAGGCAAAATGGTGAAGAAATCTAACAAAAGAAGCTAGAGGTTGTGTGTCATCTAGTTTGACCTCTTTGGAGTACAAATCTTCCATTAGTGCATAATGATGTTGGGGTGAGGTATTGATTAGATCATATAGGATCATTTTGGTCAGTGTTTGGTGGAGTTGTTTCAACATGAGCTATGGGATGAATAGAATGGGGTTGGAAGGTGGATCTCTTAAAATGGAGACCATAGGTCTGGATGGTTGTGAAGGTGTGGGGGAATAAAGAAAGATTTGATTGGTAGGTTGAGAGGTTAAAGGGTAAATCTAAGGGATGGAGGCTTTGAATTTCTCCTTATCCTTCTATTAGGCCTAGGAATGGTTCACCATATGCATGATGTGAAAGAGGGGTTCGAGCATTTTATTCAGTTCTTACCCTTCATTCTTAGGTCATGGTTAAGGAGTTGGTTGGATGGGTCAGTAAGGTAGTAGAGTAGGCACTAGAGGTTCTTCTAATAGATCATTTTCATCTAAAATATTGATAATAAGTGCTTGGAGATCCTTGTAAGTTTTTGTATCATGGCTTGGAGTCCTATGGTAAAGACATATCAATTTATCATTAAACCAAGTTGGCTTAGGATGGGATGGGTCAAATGGTTTGGTTAGGGGTAAGATGATAGAGGAGGTTTGTAACAAATTTTGTAAAATAGTTGTATAGGATTTTGGCAAAGGTGAGATAGGTTTTAGGATTGGTATCTTCATGGAAGCAATGCTTGGAAGTGTGATTTTGGTTGATGGGTGTGGTTGGGTTTGCTTAGATATGATTGGCTTATGGGTTGAAGATTTGGATGTATAATTTTTTGATGATGAAGGTTTGGTTACTAGTGGGAGAGTAGATAGGGACAAGTTGGTTAAGAATGATGAAGGATTATAAGGTTTGGTATTTAAATATGGAGAAGAAGAAGATGGTTTGATGGTGGAAGGATGTGGTCCTAATATAGAAGGTACATGCGAATGAGGTATTATGGGATTTGTTCAAGGTAAATTTTGAGGTAAGCCTTACTTATTAATAGACCTAATTAGATTTAGATTTGGTGAGATTAAGGGAGTTAAGTCTAATGTTAAAGGAGGGTGAGAGGGAATACGTGTGGGAATAATCCCCAAGTTATTGATTAGTTAGGTAGAAGAAACATGGGTCAAATTGGAAATTTTTAGTGGAGGTGTTTGAGATAGATTATTTATGACTTTGAAGTCATAACTAGTGAAGGGATAATAATAGGTGTGAGGGTGGAATCATGTGGAGTCAAGGACCTATATTTACTTGGATAATGAAGGCCTAGTTGATGCCAAGAGGTGGCTCAATCAAAGTTAGGTTGGGATGTAAATTCTAAAATTTGAACTAACCTTGAGAAGGGCTAATAAATGAGTATAGTTTCTTGATAATTAGTCTCGAACCATAAGCCCTTAGGTGGAGATTAGGAAAGAGTTATGGGGGAAGGTATGATTTTGGTTTTGATATTGGTAGGTGGTTCCAAAAGTGATGATCGGCTAAACAAAGTAATGACTTCTTGTGTAATGGTTACCAAAGGAGGCATAGAAGAGGTTGGTAGGGTGATATCAAAGGAGGGAAGGGATAAGGTTTCTATTTTCACCTGAATGTTCAAAGAAGTAGGTGATTCTTCCATGTGGATTGGGAGATTGGAGGAAGTGGTTGAATCAATAGTGATCTCTTTAGGTGTTTTTGTTGAAGAAGGAGTAGATGAGGCTATGGTTTCAATATTTGGAGAAAGAGAGGAAATTGGTTCTTCCATTTGGGTATCAAAGGAAATGGATGGCAAGTTGGTTTCCTTTGTTTGGGTGGTAGGGGTAGAAATTTCCTCAATAATGGGCACATTACTGATAACATTGATTGTATGTGATTCTTATGAGTTAGATGATTCAAGATTACTATTATGATATTGTGTGGAATGAGGGTGATTTGGAAAAGTCTTAAAAAATATGTTGAGAAAATGGTTAGGAAAAACATTGGGGTTATCAAATACTAACTCTCCACTATCTATGAGATTTTAGATAAGACTTTTAAAGGTATTACATCTATTAGTGTCATGTCTAATGGTTCGATGAAAAGCATAGTGGTCATTTTCATTAAACCACCCAGGTAAAGGGAGTGAGGAATCAAATTGTTGAGGTGGTTTGATTGGTAGAAGTTGGATAAGGTTGGCCTTGAGCAGTTTATCTAAAATAGACGCATATGACTCCCCAGTGGGAGTATATTGATTTGGATTTGCTTAGTTTGGGGTTCAATTTTGTTGATAAGGAGGTTTAGGAGAGTTATTTTCATTGGATTGGTTGACAGTTAGAGGTGGAGAAGTTTTTAAAACCATTGAATTTATGGATGCCTTTGCCTTGGTATTAGGCTGATTGGTGGTTTTGGTTGAGGGAGAATCATTAGGTTTAAAAGTGGAATTCTTATTTCATAATCTCAATTTCCCTTCATTAATGGCATGATTTTTAAGTTTACATGCCATGGTGAATGCTTCATCAAATGTTCAAAAAGTTTGGACTTGGAGAGTGGGTACGATATGCATAGCATAACCCCTAGATAATAGTTTATTTAATCTAGGTTTGGGTAAGGTAAAAGATATTTGGTTTATGAGACCTCTCCATTTAACCACAAAATCAACAATGGACTCATCCTAAAATTATTTGATGGAATAAAGGTTAGTGATGCAAACCTTTTTGGTTATGTTAAAGGATAAATATTCTAAAAATATTTGGGCTAGTTGGGAAAAGGAGAAGATGGAATGAGTATGGATATTGCTATACCAATCTAAGGCAAGTCCTAATAAAGACATTGGGAAAGTTTGGAGGAGGAGAGCATTGTCATATGCGATTAAGTAACATGAACGAATAAATTCTCTAAGATGTTGTTGTAGGTCCTCTTACCTTGAAATTTGGAAAAATTAGGTAATTCCCATTGAGGAAGATAAGAATGAATGGAAATGAATGGGTGAATTGGTTCATTACAAATTTGGTAATATGATAAGAGCTTATTGGACCCATAAATTGATGACTCCAAGTTAGTCATTTAGTCTATTAGCATCTTAATTAGATTTGGTTAAGGTTGGGAAGATGCATAATTGGGAGGTGGATTATGTTGGGGATAAGAAGTTGGTATGTAAGGGTAGCTAGTGGAAGGCATTGAAGAGGCCACATATTGATAGGGGGCTATAAAAGGTTGAGATGGTGCTACATAGGAGCTGATTGGCACAAATGGTTGGTTGGATGGTGGCATGTACCCATATTGGTAAGTTTTCATAGGTACTTATTGGGGAATGGATGTAGGTTGGCTAAAAGGTAGGGTTGAGGTGGCAGGTGGAGGTTGGGTAGGTTGAGGTTGGGTGGTGACTCTAGTATTAATAGGTGGAAGTGTTTAGGGTATAGAAAGCACTAGGTTCTAAAATGACATAGTGATTAAGGGATTAGTTACCACCAAAATAATGGTGGAAGTAGGGGTATAAGATAATCCCAGTGTGGGTGGAGTATAGGTGATCAAAAGTAAAGTATAACTTATATGGGGTGTAGTAGGAGGTGTTTGGATAGAGGTTAGAACATTGGATTAGGGTTGGGTAGTGTTGGTGAATGGATTTTTGGAAGGTTGGGTTGAGGTAGTACCGACCATAAGATGGGGTGGCATTCCATAAGAAGGATCCACTGAAGGAATCGAAGCAAAGGAGGTACGATGAGGCATGGTATTAAAGTAGTGTTGAAGAGCTACCTAATTTTTATTAAGGAAGGTTAAAGTCTACACCCCCTTCAAATATAATAGATGTTCTATAAGGAGGGGGATAAAAAAGAGGATAACCTTCAATGTCATAAGTGTATTCCATGAAGGAAGAAGAAGATGGTGGTGGTTGGTTGGTTTGATTTCTCAGTTGTTGTATAGTAATGACCATAAGAGACATGGGAATATATTATGATGAAACTCACACCTCAAACAAAGATCAAATAAAAATAAATAAAAGTAACCAATGCATTCACTACAAGTACACTAATCCTAAGATTGCTAATAAATCACTTCTGGCTTATGCCTTAAAGTGTGAAGGAAGATTTGGCTTGTCAAGAGATACTAGAAGAGCCATCTAAGGATGGTTTTAGGTTGAATTTTAGTACTCAAATAATCTACACTAGACTAGGTATGTGGCCTAGTACTAAGGGATTGATCCATATACTTCATGAACTTGAAGTTGAGTTAGGTCGCTTAGCCAATATATACTATTTGTCTAGATTTTATACTCTACCAGAGAATGGAGTGGGTTCTCCCCTTAGTGATGAAATTCAAGTGGCATCATCGGGTGGGGTAAGGTGATCCAAATGGTGATGAAATCCTAATGTGCCTTGTCTCAAGTAAGTTTTGATGTGTTAATTGTGAAGTGGTTTGGTTGTGTAACATAAGCGTGCTACGATTAATTCAAGATACTTTTAATTAAACTTGGTGGGATAAATCAAATAGGTAAATAATAAAATCACTTAATTTTAACCACAAGGAAATGTTTTATTTATTTTCAATGAAAATAGAATGGCTAAATAAAATTAAATGTAATATGAAGATGCAATCCTAATCCTAGGATGGATGCAACTAAAACCTATATTTTTTTTGCTTTGTGAATAAAGAAAGAATGAAAAATAGTTAAATGAATTTCACTAATGAAAAATAAATGTCCTAGAACATCTATGAACCCAAGAAACTCAAGGGTCCCATCAAGCGTGATAAAATGTTTAAATTTATTTCTCTTATTTCTTAGTTTTTAAAGTAGATAAAATAAATTTCATGATTAGGGTGTGTATAAAAATACTTGGTAGAATGCATGTATGAATCCAGATGAATGTTGGAGCTCCTCTTTGGATATAAAAGAATAACATGCATATAGCACATACACTTGAAAAGAGGTTGGTTAGACGGTTGGTTGAGTGGACTACCTATCATATGCTAGATACAAGAAGTACAAGTTTTACTAGGAGACTGTCAATCCACTTTTAATAAAAATCAAGTATGATAATAGAAATCACTTGCATGTAATGGTAAGAAAATAAATGTTTGCTAGAAATAAAATGATAACTTGTTTATAAAATAAAAATAATCAAATTTGATGTTGAGAGAGTCAGGGTGTGCTCAAAAAATTTATAAAGGGTTATGTGATCAAAGGGAAACACAAAAAGTGAGGTTTGATTGGAGGCAAAAGGATGAAATTGTTTGCTAGAAAATTTTGCCACAGGGAACCATCAGTGGTTAAGGTAAACCATCAGTGATTGCCTGTGTAAAATTTCTAAGTGAATACAACAAAAAGTATAGATTAGATTTTGGTCAAATAGAGGTTGTGTAAGAGGCTAGAAAAAGGGAATTGAGTTATAGGAGGATTAGGTAAGGTATTGATACTAAAATTAGATAAATCACAAAAAATAAACACATAATACCTATTGCTAAGAAAAATAAGTTTGAAGTGATGTGGTCAAAGTAATGGTGCTTCATCCTTTTGGTATGATTTTGGTAGAGTTTTGGGTCTCAAACAATGATTCTTTCTCACTGATACATATGTAGGATACCTACAAGAATGATTGAATACCTAATTATTGATAACAAAATATCCCATTCATTACTCTTTGCTTTCTTTTTATAGGAAGAAGTTGCTAAATGAGATGAAATAATGTTGGAAAATTAATCAAGGGTAAAGTTACCTATTTTCACAGCTTTAAAAGCTTAATTTTAAAGATAATTTACCATTTTTTAAGTCATCAAACTTGCACAAGGAGTTGGCATGCTTTAAAGCTTTAAAATTAGAAGTGGGTACCTAACCATTGATGGTTAGGGGTGACCATTGACAGTTCGGGGGCCAACGGAAAATTGATAAAAAGAGGTAAAAAGAGAGTGAATTAAAAAGTGTTTAAAAAGAGGTTTGGTAAATTTAGGGTCATTAATGGACCTAGGTATTATTCTGAGGGTGGGGTGACACTAAAACTATCTTGTGTAGTTTTTTGATGTCTAGACTCACTATAATCCCAAAGAGGACCACTTTAGGTGGAAAAGAGTACATGTTAGTCATGTTCATTGACCACCCACTTTTCTTAGTTGATTATGGAAAAAATCTAGTTGTTGACCCTAATGTACCTGTGCTTTTTGAGTGAAATAGGATTTCATGATTCAAATTTTTACACATAATATTCATTGTTTT
>JARHVA010000016.1:11992500-12090000 GCA_037957365.1 Torreya grandis | reverse complement strand
ATGATTTTTATGGGTCAGACCTTCTTGATTTTCTATCAATCACCTATGTGATTTCCAAAATATATGCATAACCTATTCATTATCATACTCATATTATTTCCATATCATTATTATTCTTTTCATATGAGTCTATCAGACTCAGAGACTTGAAAAAATTTATAGGAATCCAATTATGATAGACATACCCCCATGCTAAGAAAATGCATATTATATTTATTGGTTGGTCTGTATGTTTCAAATGTCTATAGAATGAGAAATTATTAAAATATTCCCATATAAAAACATAATATCCCTAAGCTTATATCCTAACATGACATCATATAGGATTATAAATGAAATAACAATCAATCTCGTTATATCCCTCTTAGATATGGTGATTACCAATTCAAGGCTGTGTATGTAGTTTTAGTTGTTAAAACTATGTATGTTGTTTTAGATATTAGAACTACATATGTAGTATTATTATCATAATTTTAAAAATGTCAATGCCTTTCATTCGACATCACCATAAAGCATGAGTGGATAAGTAAAGACTCAACTCACATTTTTGAAAGACATGAAAATAAATCAAAATAGACAATTGCACCCAAGAGGAAAAGTATACAAACATATTTGAGTGTAATTTACAAACAAATTTAGTAAATGCTCTTACATTCTTATTATTTTTTGTTGAAATTGTTCATTATTTAATGTTTTTAGCACATAATACACCTTCACGTATAGAGGTAAATGTAGAAATTGAAAATGAGCCTAACCATCCTATCTTAAAAAGGCCTCATAGCCTAAAAATCCCTCATAACCATCCTATAGTTCCTAAAGTCCCCCAAGATAGTTTGGAGGAATTGGTAAAGCCCAAGTTTTAGTAATATTTAATGATGGAAAAAGTGGCATGCCAGTAAATGTGACAACCAAATATATTTCAATCCATTGGTGCACCCACAAGTTAATCAAAAATGTTATTAGGACTGATGATGAATGGTATTTGATCACTTGTAATGCAACAATAATGATGTGCTAGTTTGTTTTTTGAGAAAAATATATTGTGGATTTATCCTTAATGAAGTTCCAAAAAAATTTGTTTTCTAAAAGTTTTAGCATAGAGGAAAAGGCCCCATGTAGGATAGGTAGGGTGCACATTGTGCACCTATATAAAAACCAAACCCTTTTGAGATAATATCTAAACTAAAGTTGAGGAGACTATAAATATTGATACTTTGTATGCAATTAAGGTGCTTACTAACACCCTCATTTAGTATATGATCCAAATTTCTCATACTATTATTATTGTGGGTAGACATGGGGATGCTTCATCTAGAGTTATTTCTTGACCTCACCATTATATATCATGTGGTGATATATACAATATAACTGATGAGGATGAGAATGATTTCATACAACATGATCATGGTGATCTTTCCAAGGGCTAAATGATATTAATCTCATTAATGTGTTTCAGTCATATAAATTTGGTCTGAACACCTTGGCTAAAACTTCCTAGGTATATTATATTTTACATGTTGCAAAAAAATTCAAACCTATTAAATTTCAAATATTTATACAATTTAAAAGGTAATAATTATTTTTCATAAAAAGACCAAAAACATATATGTAAATTTTTATGTTACAACAAGATTGTGGATGCTATATGAGCGCATATGTTATTGATGTTTCTAATTAAGCTTGGTTCATATTTGATGATTTGATGAGGATGAAATTTAGTTCTAATTTTTTATGGAAAAAATTTTAATGATACTGTTAATTTTTAATAATACATTTTTTTCTATTTTTTATTTTTATTTTAAATAAAAATATGTAAATATATTAAAGAGATAAATGGGAAGTGTGTGTGTGTGTGTTAAAAAGGCTTTTCATCTAAATATAATAAATTAAAATTATATTATATTTAAAAAGGTTTAATGTACCTTTCAATAATATTACAAATTATAAACATTATGTAAAGTAAATTTGAGAATATAACATATAATCTATTTATTTAATTTTGAAAGAATAATTTATATTTATATTTATAATTTATAATTTATAATTTTATATTTATATAAATCAATGCTAAGGGTCCCTCACCCACAAAAATATTGAATAATAATAAATGTTTATATCGAATGAAAATTTATGAGGGAATGAAAAAGATAAACCAAGCTAAACAAGCCCCATTCCATCAAGGGGGGATAACTAGCCCAAAAGTAATCCCAAGAGAGCCCATTAAGCCCCCTCTTTCCCTCATTTGAGGTGAGAATGAAGCAAATTCAGAGGTAGAATCAAGGCTAACCTCCATTATTATTTTTTAGAAATATTATCCACTCATTTAATATACCTAATCTACTAGACTCATCAAAGGAGGAAGTAGACCACTCCTTATGAAGAAATCCAAAGGAATCTTCCTTAGTTGTTGAGTTTAAAATAAGGTAAGAATTATCTCTCTTAACTGCACTGATCCATTCCATAACTGAAAGATATGAACAACCAATTTTAGAGTAGGATTTTGAGGATCCCCAGTGTGAGAATGATTAGTGATAACACCCAAAATTGGACCAATAATACCAATATTTATTGGAAAAATGGGAGGAAAAATAGAAGAGATAGAAAGGTGATAAACAACTGCATCCTTCCACCAAAAAGAATCCACCTTTTTTTTAATGACAAAATAAAAATATGCCAAATACACTTACTAAAAAACCTTTAACATCTAAAAGGTAATTTGTCATCATCAAGGGATTGTGACCAAAATCAATTATTAACCCTAAGCTCCAAAAAAATAGAAATATCCTTAGATAAATCTAAATAAATAATGATTTGCACATAAGTAGTATATGAATAGTTTGAGGTATAAGCATCAATTGCCATAAATTTACCAAGAGAATCACCAATGACTAAAAGACATGATTTTGCCCAAAAATAGAGTGATAGGTAGGGTAGTGGAATGCAAACCATCTTGACATCAAAAATTTCGAGCAAGGGATTGAAGGATGGACTCCATAGTTTCAAAATAAGAATATGTTGATTATAAAACTAGGATTTGGCTAGATTTACCTTGTTATGATCATTTAGGAAGTAAAAAATAATAAGAAAAAAACCCTCGTGTAAAGATAAATCTCTAGATTTCTTCAAAAAAAGATACTATGAATCTGAAATCCACTGATGGAGGTTAGGTAAGTTTGGCCAAAAACTATCAAATTTTTAGATTAATCGATTTGAGGTGAACCACTCCTCATTTTCTAAAACTTCTTCCAAGATGTAATCTTCAAAAGAAATCACTAAGATGAATTTAGCCACTATCATGGCTTTAACAAGAGGAGAATTTATCAGTTCCACTTGAAAGATGGCATGAGTGAATGAAATGGGTGTATCCCTCTCATCATCTTCCATGGATAAACTAGCAATATTAAAATGATCAAAAGTGGCCTGCTCAAACGCTAAACCGAACCTAGGTCATCCCCCAAGATCATCCAATAATGTAGTCATTAGAACCCTAGCCTCTAAAACTAGGTTCATAGAGGTCACATAAGAATAGATTAGAGAAGATGTAAGCCTAGAAGGGCAAGCCAATGTAGAGTAAGAGATTCCAAAGAAACACAATGAAGTAATCAAAGCTCTAAAGTAAGGATAAAAAAGACCTAATTATTATAATTCACTCATTTATGGAGAGAAGAGATGTCTATTAATTTGGTTTTTATTTATATTATAATTTTATTTAATATAAATTTATAAAATTAAAATTTCTTTAAAACTATCAAATTTAGATATATAATAGTTTATTTCTTTAAAACATGTCTACATCCACCCTCTATATAATTGTATATAGATTTTTCAAGTATTATTTTATAGATTTAGTTAGATATTTTTATTCATATTTTAGAATCTAAAATTTTAATTCAAAGATTCAACTTCATTCATGATGTAATAATTGGCACCTTCAAAATAATTGAAGTTTGTTAGAAATTAATAATTTATTGACTAAATTTAACTTATATCTTAAATAATTTATCTAATATTAAATTTAATTTTATAACAAAAATATAGAGAAAAATATTATGTATAATTTTTCTTAGTACTATTTTTTTAATTGTTTATTTTATTTTTAAAAATAATCTATTTATTTTATATATTATCTATTTTTTAAAACATAAATATTTATTAAAAAAATAAAATGAAAAACACTTTCAAACCTTACCCATCATGAAATGTCTATTTGATAAGTAGACCACCTAAGAGTACATATTCAACTATGTTAAATATTTTTTTCCTTTTTGAAAATACTTGATGGATCAAAGCTATTGTAAAAGGATTATTGTTTCAAGTTTCAATCTAGTAAAGGGACTTCTTTGAGAAACAATGTTAAACAAATATTCTCCCACTAAAAAGCTTCATAATAATATTATTATGTTTTGAGTCCTAAAACACACTTAAGTTGTAGATCTCCTTGTTATCTAACTTCATTTTCATTGTCTCAATTAAATTTGAACACAAATCATGTTTTTTTAATAGTTTTACCACACAAACCATTTTTGATATATTTTCCTAAGCAAACATTGATTTTATTGCTTACTAGATCCCTACTAATAGTAAATTAGTCCTTTACTATTACAACCTATAGTTTGGGTAATTCATGAAATGCATTCCTAAACAACTGATTATACATTTTTTGAGGTGTGTTTAATTTCCTACCATGTTGAGTAGTATAAAGAAGAGTGGATACCATGGTTTTCATGCAGTAGATAGGTGGCATGAAAGGTAAATTGATAATTTTAATCAAAACAATAGAAAATAATAGTCAAAAAAATATTTTATACTTCTCATTGAAAATTTTCAACTATTCATAAATGAGTAAAAACTTGATCTCATATTCTTAAATCAAATAAGTATCATAATTATTAGATTAAATTATATTCACATGTGTATTATACAAAATCTAATAAAATACACACACACACACACACACACACACACACACACACACACACACACACACACACACACACACACACACACACACACACACACACACACACACACACACACACACACACACACACACACACACATTATAAGTATTATTATTATTAAGCTCTATTATATATCATATAATATTATACTATATAATATATATTATATTTTAATTTTTACATATAAATCATAATTATGTATATTATATTAGTATATTCTATATATTAGTAATATATTAATAAATATAAAAATAATCATGTATTAGGTAATTGAAATAGTTTGTTGGAAACCAAAAATTACATTGATAGATGTCACATGTCAGAAATTTATACATAGATTTGTTCAGTCTTCATCGACTCTATCGCCTAAATAACCTTGTTATTACCCTCACTATCAGCACTTAACACACTTTGAAAGATTTTACCAATTCTATTTTTGGCATGGCCTTACACTTTCTTCTAGTTATTCAAGTATGGTGTTTTCATATGATATTAACCCTAATGTAATTGCTCCATGGGTCAATATATTTATAACATGTACAAAAAAATATGAAAGATAGACTTTATGACCTCAATGTCTTGTGCCCACATCAATGACATCACAGAACTAATTTGATATACACATCAAACATGAAGCCCTACCACAATCAAATAAGCTTTAGTGACATCCTCATCCACCCTTGACAGTAGAGAACATTAGGGTAGTGTTTGGATTTACATTGCTAATGTCTATTGAAAATGGGTCCATAGCTTGAAAGGTGGTGGTATTAATATATTGAATTTTAATTTGGAATAAATTAAACCACAAACAAAACATTTAAGATTGTGTAGGAATATGTATGAAAAATGTGTTTAACAAACAATGAAAACCAACAATTTGAACATGATCCATTTTATGTAATATATTATATTATATTATATTATATGATTGATGGTAAGATTAAATTGTATAATATTATATGGGTAAGTGCACAAAGTTTGGGGGTAAAAAAATGGACACTTTTTGGATTTAAACTGATTTCAACATTTCCACATACGTGGTTTATAAAAGTGCATAGATGGAATATAAATGTGTGTATGTGGTTTATAAAAATGTGTATGCGGTATTAGCTCTTAGATATGGTGATTACCAATTCAAGGCTGTGTATGTAGTTTTAGTTGTTAAAACTATGTATGTTGTTTTAGATATTAGAACTACATATGTAGTATTATTATCATAATTTTAAAAATGTCAATGCCTTTCATTCGACATCACCATAAAGCATGAGTGGATAAGTAAAGACTCAACTCACATTTTTGAAAGACATGAAAATAAATCAAAATAGACAATTGCACCCAAGAGGAAAAGTATACAAACATATTTGAGTGTAATTTACAAACAAATTTAGTAAATGCTCTTACATTCTTATTATTTTTTGTTGAAATTGTTCATTATTTAATGTTTTTAGCACATAATACACCTTCACGTATAGAGGTAAATGTAGAAATTGAAAATGAGCCTAACCATCCTATCTTAAAAAGGCCTCATAGCCTAAAAATCCCTCATAACCATCCTATAGTTCCTAAAGTCCCCCAAGATAGTTTGGAGGAATTGGTAAAGCCCAAGTTTTAGTAATATTTAATGATGGAAAAAGTGGCATGCCAGTAAATGTGACAACCAAATATATTTCAATCCATTGGTGCACCCACAAGTTAATCAAAAATGTTATTAGGACTGATGATGAATGGTATTTGATCACTTGTAATGCAACAATAATGATGTGCTAGTTTGTTTTTTGAGAAAAATATATTGTGGATTTATCCTTAATGAAGTTCCAAAAAAATTTGTTTTCTAAAAGTTTTAGCATAGAGGAAAAGGCCCCATGTAGGATAGGTAGGGTGCACATTGTGCACCTATATAAAAACCAAACCCTTTTGAGATAATATCTAAACTAAAGTTGAGGAGACTATAAATATTGATACTTTGTATGCAATTAAGGTGCTTACTAACACCCTCATTTAGTATATGATCCAAATTTCTCATACTATTATTATTGTGGGTAGACATGGGGATGCTTCATCTAGAGTTATTTCTTGACCTCACCATTATATATCATGTGGTGATATATACAATATAACTAATGAGGATGAGAATGATTTCATACAACATGATCATGGTGATCTTTCCAAGGGCTAAATGATATTAATCTCATTAATGTGTTTCAGTCATATAAATTTGGTCTGAACACCTTGGCTAAAACTTCCTAGGTATATTATATTTTACATGTTGCAAAAAAATTCAAACCTATTAAATTTCAAATATTTATACAATTTAAAAGGTAATAATTATTTTTCATAAAAAGACCAAAAACATATATGTAAATTTTTATGTTACAACAAGATTGTGGATGCTATATGAGCGCATATGTTATTGATAATGTTCCCATATATATATATATATATATATATATATATATATATATATATATATATATATATATATATATATATATATATATATATATATATATATATATATATTATTAGGTATTTTTAAGGATAAATACAAATTATGGTTTATTACATGTATGTACTAGTATATATGCTTAAGTGACTAACAATGATATTTTGTTTATTCATTTGATGAGCATGGTAGACACTCCACTATCTATTCAGGTGGGAGAAAATGTAATCATTTCTACTAAAATTTCATCTTCACAACAACTCACTAAGAAATGAGAGTTTTTTAAACTTTTAATTTGTATACATATGTTTGTAGGGTCGTACCCCTTCCCTTAATATGACTGAGCAATGAATCCTATTAGTTTGCAATTTCACATAACTACATGTTGAAAGGAATGAGAATAATATCATTTGAAGCCAAGAGTCTAAATCATTGATAAAAAAACATAATGATAAGCTTGAAAAAAATGAAAAGAAAAGAAAAGGCAAATCAAATGATATTCAAAATAAATGTGTAAGTACAACAGAAAGCGCTTGCATAAGTAGGCAATGTAAAATTAGAAACTAACCTAACTAAGCAATGTGGGATAAATCCTCACATAAGACAAAACTAAGAAAAGGATGAAATACCTAGATAAAACATGTAAAGCATGATAAATAACATTCTCTAACACCCCCTCAAGTGAATCTAGGGGCTAAAAATAGCCAAAAAAGATATAGTGGCATATCCACAATATGAGTCTCACCAATAAGGCCTGATTAAGTAATCATGTATAATATATCCATGAAGTAGAGAAAGAGAGAAAACCCATAAGAAATAAAACTAACCCCCCATGAATTTTTTTTGATGTAAAACAAAGAAGGAAGGACTTCAAATAAAATCCCCCAATGACAATTATCATTGATACTAAAGTAGTTGGTATTCTAAGTCAAGATTTTAGGATGACCAGTGTCGATGTTGAGATCCTCAATTATAAGACTGTATAGGATCAATCCATATTGAAAATTATTTCTTACTTTTTCCACAAGAAGAACACAAGTGGTGTACTAGAAGTCTTCCATTCAAAAATGGAAGATGAAGTAGGTATTAGTACAAAGATCTCTTAATGTAATTCCATGGAAGTGGACTGATTATAATAAATGCATGGAACATTCACTAAAATAATGTCTATGGGAATTTGATTTTAATTATCAATAAGTATACTCTCATTAGAACCAATAGATTCCTCCAATATGATTATCTATGGTGGCTCAACATCTAGCAAAGGAATAAAGGGAGGTTCAATAAATAAATGTCCCATGTCTAGACAATAGTCATCCCATAGAGGTGGATCAACAAAAAGAAGATAAAATTCATTAGGAATGTCTCATCACAAGAAAATATAATAGGATGAGAGTGCATCATCATAAAAGAAAACCTCACTGATATGAGAAGGAGATGAAGAAGCATCATCCATGTCACCATCAAAATATAAATCATCACTAATAGGAGGATAAGTAAGGGGAATAGGAGGTGGATTAAAATAGGTTTTAGAAAACCCAAAAGGCTCAATATCCTCCTAAAAGAAGGCTACAATAGCATCCCAAACTCCCTTTGCTGATGTAGTGTCCATAATATGAATGTGCAATATATCTAAAACATTGAAGTGAATTAAGATAAGATCCTTATCTTGCATAGATAAAATCCAAACAATATCTTACTCATTGGCGAAGTTGGGAGGATCGCCAAGTACCATTTTTCAAAAGCCTCTCAGCTAAAAGTGTATTTTCATTTTTATTTTCCAAGTAGTGTAATTTGGGGTGTTGAGAGGATACATCATCAAAATATAAGAAAGAAGTCATAAAGAACAAATGATTAACCTCATAAAAGAACAAATCGTAATTTAAAGAATGAGAATGAACAAATAAATACACAAAAATGTGTATGTTTCTCCATCAAAATTTGGAACTTTATAAAAGTAGATAATTTTGACAAATTAAAGACACCAATCGATAAAGACTTGAAAACCATACGCTTTTTAAAAAAATTAAACAAAAATATAAGTTATGATTTAAAATATATAGGCTTTACAAATTATCGTAAATGGGTCAAATTTAATAAAAAATACACTACAAGCTATTTTTTGTGATGAAATTAGAAAGAACATAGCCTTCCAACCACTCATTAGAACTAGAATTTCACAACAGTCCTCCTTAAGTAAGTGAAAGTTAAAAAATAATCCTCCCATACATCTTTATGTACTCTTAAGTCATAAATAAGCCACTTAAGGTAAAATCAAATAATGATTTAAAATAATAATTAAAAACTAGCTAATTTTAAAAATGACTTTAGGTTATAGATTTTAGGTTTTCATCTTTATGAATTTTCAAATTAGCTTGATAAAGAGAGGAACTACCATGTGAAACTCTAGGTCTATGTATGTAGGTTGATTAGAACTACAAGGAGGGAGGTGTTGGCCATGTGGAAGGGGAATGATACAACCACCATACCTAAGCTACATGTAACTTAAAGAACTAAATGGATTATCTCATGAAGGCTACATGTAACCAGTAAAAATAAAAATATTCCATTGAAGGTATCACCTAGTAGAAAAGGATCTCCACATAAACACCATCTCTTTCATGGTTTATCCACACTAAAAAAACAATTCTATACCACTTACACTTGGCAAGGTAAAATCAAGATGATAACAGAACACAAGATCAATATCCAATCATTATTAGTCACTTATCTGGATCTAAAAAAAATATTTTTACCTACTTAATGAATTGATGCCTATCACAAGGGAGGTTAGTTTGGAATACTAGATAGAGGAATCTAATTCAACAAAATTATAGCCTCATATTTAGACATGAGAAAAATAAAATTTAATAGTCTATAGAGTTGGTGTGGCTAGCAAGAATAGGCCATCATAGGGAGTCACAAAAGGCAATGGCTCTGATTGAAATATAAAAATTAGTTTATTCCAATGTTAGATCTCGATGACAATCTTACATCTAATAGCAATAGATCACCCTATTATAATGCCATCCTCCACATAATTTGCTTCTTCCCTACTCCTATGCTTGGTGTACTTGTGGGACTAATTTGAGAATGGATAAATGGAAATTAGGGCATGATAATAGGTCATTAGATGAAGCAAGCCATAAGCTTTTTGGGTGATAAAACCAAGGTCCATGTACTAGTCAAATAACTGCAATCAAACACCTATGGGAAATATAATGAAGTATGTGGGTTTGAATTGAGCCAAAGTGCAAAGATGAGTACATATATGCTAATAAACACCAATCACAAAGAAGATACATCAACTAAATCCATAGATAAAATTGATAGGAAACAACCACACCAAATAAGAACCTTGAATCCTATAATCAAATCTAAACCTATGTTAGAAAATAAAAAACCAATTTCCTTATGCAATATCTAAGATGATAAAATAGGCCATGTATAAGTCTCATTAAAGATACAAAACCATGCACAGTGAGAATGCCTAGGTGGATTCAATGTTAAATTATGCAAGAAAATATAGCCTAGATCTTGTATGGATAACAAGATACAAAAACTAATATGGAGTCTCAAAGTAAAAAAACAAAACAAATCTAAGTCTTAAAAATAATAATATTACACTAAGGCAAACTACATTCCCATTAAATTTTAGGTTTGGGATTTAAGCTTTTATAACTAAGAGAACATGGTACAGATACGAAAACAAATGTAGACCTAAATCAAAACGAGAAGCAATAAGTCCAAGTATGGCTATGATTGAATAAGGCCAAGGACAAATTAAATCTAACTCCTTCTAATGCTAGTTGTCCTCTATGCTACTTATTCCACCACACAGATGACATAGGAAAAAAAATTTGTTGCTTCTTCAATCTAAAATAGACTGAAATTAAAAAACATCCTCTCCTTCTAGGTGATAAGGGGAAAAAAGTTCTTCAAACTAAATAACAACTTGTCAATGGATGGCTACAACCCTTCAAAGCTCTGATACCATGAATAAAATAAGAACAATATCATTCCAATCTAGAAGTATGAAGCATTGACAACAATAACATCATGATAAGCTTGAAAATAAATAAAATGTAAAGATAATGCAAATCAAATGATATTCAAAAAAATCATGCAAGTATAAAGGAAAGCCCTTGTATAAGTAAGCAAGGCAAAAACATAAACTAGCCTAATTAAACAATGTGAGATAAATCTTGACATATGTCAAAATTAGGAAAAGGATAAAACACCTAGTTAGAACCTAGAAAACATGATTAAAAACATAATCTAAAATTTGCCAAACTCAACCTATTGAGTGCTAGATGCAAATTTATCATGAGCACCATATTTCGGTAAGTGCATATTTGAATAATTTTTGTATCATTTTAAAAGTAACTTGTTAATTTTTTAAGTATCTTATTCTAGTATGTAAAGTTTCTAATAATATTTTTATATAAATAGGTTTAGTTACAAGTGATTTTTGAGTGGAAGATGACCCATATTCATTCATCTCAGATACCTCTATTTGTGATCAAGGAATCTAAGGGAGAGCCTTCTAAAAGAAAGGTAAACAGAGATGCATTTTGATGATTAGGATCATGTATTATGACATATTTTTGTATGTCTATATGTATTGTTTTAGGTTGTTTAGCATTATATGCCTATATAATATTTTATGTCTATATGATATTGACCTAGGATTTACATTAGAAGTTTGACTTGTTTTATGTTCATTTTCATGGGCAACTTGGATTTACTATCATAAGTTGTTAATTTGTGAATATAAAACATTTACATTCATTTTAGTCTATGAGACAAAAGTAGCCTTTTTAATCTACATGTTTTGAGGTGGATTTATATTTACAAGTTACTTGGTCCGAGTACAAATCACGCTTGCATGCATTCAATATGCCTAATTATCTTTTAAAAAATCATAAAATGATTAAAAAATAATATAACCTCAGAGTTTATGTGTTTTCATGTTCCCTAATTTATTATTTTGGTGTATAATTATCTTTACAAGCTGCTTGATCTAAGGTCAAATCACACTTGACATTCTATATGCCTTTGCAAGCACATAAATTTGGTGTTTTGGTGTCGACTTACATTTAAAATATAAATTGTTTGAGTTCAAGTCTAACTTGGCATTAAATATGCCTAATAAGCTTCTACAAATCCATTTGTAAAAGACTTAAAAATAATATAAAATAAATAATTATAAGTGCCTTAGAAAATACCCTAATTTAGTGTTTTGGTGTGGAATTACATTTCCAAACTACTTGACATGAGTTCAAATTACACTTGATGCCTAACAATATTATAAATATATATAAAAAGATGAAAAATAATATAAAATCAGGTCTTTTAAGTAGTTTTCCAAGCTCACCAATTTATTATTTTAGTCTGGAATTACATTGACAAGATTTATAAAAATTAATAAATGGATTAAAAATAATACAAAATCAAGGCTTATAAGTACCTTGCCAAGCATCTTAGTTTTATATTTTGGTGTAGAGTTACATTTAAAAGTTATTTGATATGAGATTAGAGTTATGAGTTTTCATTAATAAAAGGACAACTATGTTCTACATTAATTCTCATTTTAAATAATATGGATTTTTAAATATATTTTAATATCAAATTCTTCAATTTGGTGTATGTCCATCACAAAATCTACTCCATGAGATATAATTAGAATTAGGGAACAAAATTCAAAGTCCCCATTGAATAATATAATTACATTTAGTTCTAAATTACAATGAATAAATTATGTTTAGTGCATCGGATGGAATAACTTTTACTTATACCCATGGTTATATATAAATTTAGGTTAGACTTGTTGATTTTGTTTGATTATTACACTTTTGATTATATCTCTATATACCATAGAGGTACCAATGATTTTGTATCCTAATAGTGAGCTGGTGATGTAAGTGACCTTATGATAAATCCTAAACTAATGTTTCTATTTTATATATGAAACTATGTTATAATATAGAGTAGAATTCTTAATTGAATGGATCTATGATAGAATTCATTCTATGTCAGAAACATAGATGACCTAGGTGTGACTCCATAAGTATATAAGATTTCCAAGTGGTATTCTTTAAGACTATAGATGATTTGAGTGAATTTTTAATGTGTAAACTATGAGTTTTGATCTCATTGCTTTGTGATCTATTTAATGACTACCACGTGTCCTACCTATTTGGTCATAGGTTCTGAATGAATCTATTATGGACTTTATATTCATAAAATTAGTGATTGTGATCAATAGGACCATATCATGTGTCAATATGTGATTGGTCACATGGATTTCATGAATGAAAATGCGGTTCATATAAATCATTGAATATGAAATAGGTCATTGAACTTAAGTCTCAATATATTGATGTTAACTAACACATGACTTACACCATTTTATTTAGCCTTTCGTATTGAGTTATAATAGTAAACATAGTAATGTTACAGTGGTAAACTATAATACCTATATGAAAATATTATCCTAGAATTTTGAGTCAATTTGGTATCCATGCTAATAGTTTTACTTTTGTCTAGAACATAACACCAAACGTTGTGCCATTATCATCCAATGTGTCAATTTTAAATCTATAACAAATTTGAATGATGACTTGTATAAATTTACCATGTGTTATTATTATGATCACATTTTTATTTAAAAAATAAAATTTATGTTATGCTAATTGGGGTCACTTTATTATTATATAGGATTCCATGTGTTTTCAATGATTGTGTTATGGAGTCCATAACCATTAATTTTGATTTTAAAAATTTATGAAGCCTACATAATCCATGGCCATGCCTAAAGGACTTTCCTACATAGTCTAAGTATCTTAAGAAATGGTGACTTTGAGTCTTTTATAGGTATTATATGCAGATATATTATAAATTTAACAATGTGGCCACTCTATTAAATATTTATATAGAATGGTGTGGTCCGAAATCCTTTTCACTTATCATGACATTAAGTAAGGAACATATGAATATATGTATTCAACTTATAAATATTAAATATGTGTGGATTATAAATAAAATAAGATTATATGTTAATATAATATGTGACCTCAACCAAAATGAAAATTTTATGTTTAATGTCAAAGAGGGAAAATTTTATAGTGGTTATATAGGATTTGGAATGTTCTTAACTTGAAGATGGGTTGAGATTTATCTTTTGATAAAGTTGGGTGAAATTATCTATCATGATGAATGATTTTAATATTGCTTATCTGGTAGATATTTAATTACCTTTTGTCAATGTGATTAAAGTAATAAAATTTTAACAATTTTGTCTTTATAGATTTTAAGTTAACATTTAACTTATTTATTAGGTCAAATGTAGTTTTATTATTTCATTATGTTGTTAGTGGATGAATATATTTTGCATATACCCTATTAAAATTTAAGGAAACATTGATAATATAAGGTCTATGGATACATCACATTATATAATCTACTATAATGTCACTCCCCAACATGACAATAAGTTGTTGTAAGATATTTTTCTATGTCTTTGTTTGTGTTAGTTTTGTGAACACTTTATTTTTATTAATTAAAGAGTCTTTGAAACAAAAATAAATAAAGCGTAAACAAAATGAATAAGGAAAAAACATAATTATATTGACAACTTACAAGAGAGTTTATGTTGCAATGGGTTTAAAAGGAAAAAAAGTTAATGAAAAGAAATTGATTGATTCTAGGTGGATTTAAGATGCTGGTATGTAGAAGATGATTGAATTTCTATTCATGGATGACAATTGGAAGAAAAAAAAATGGTGTTAAGGAAAATTAAAATATCTTGAGAAAATTCCCATTTGGTATTTACATATATAAATGATTACTAAGTGTCTTGTCACATTTACAAATATTGATAATTATTATCATGTTTGTGCCAAATACATGTATGGTTTCAAAAAGTGACACCACCTTTAAATTGATTAAAGATAACTTATATTTATTATCCTACTAAAGTAAAGTTAGATAGCCTCTAATTTTAGTATTAGTTTATTTTCATTACCTTATCATGGTGTTGAATTTATCCAATAAAAAGTTTGGCATATAGTTTTCTTAAAAAAATCATGGATTTTAAAGGTATCAATAGTAATTTGTCACTCAAAGATATTGATTTATTTCCCTCTATCTTAAATAATATACTTAGTGACCACTATACCTCAAAAGGGTCATTATCCTTTATGCTATAAAATGTTTACCATTTCAAATCATATTATCATGCACCAATGGAATGATTACATTCACATAATAAAATAATTATAAGCTACCATATTTTCATTGTATATTGGTATTATTAATAATTTTCAATTTGAAAATAAGGTAATGGTAATATGCATAAGAACATCAATGTTAACATCAAGGATGATGTAGAGTTTCATCTTGTGTTAGTTTCAAAACTTCAATTATCAAGTTGTATTTTTATCAAATGAGTTGAAAAGGTATATAATATCTACATGCAATCGACAATGTTCCTTTACCTATGAAAATGAGATTATAGAATATTAGAGTAGATGGAAATTATGAATGAACTAGATGTTATAATTAAAAAAGTAATAATAGTTACAATTAAAAAAATAAGTTAATTTTTGTTATTGTTGTTTTGTGATCAACACTGAATGGATATGCCATTTCATTTTTTTAGTGCAATTGAGTTTCAATTGATAATTTTAATGTTATCTAGGGTTTGAGTTAAAATTATATCAGTCAACAAATATTCTTGAAAGACCTTAGTCATGTCATTATGACATTTAAAATCTAAGTTATCAAGTTCACATGGAAAATATGTAGCTCCTTTTATTCACATTTAAAACCTAATATTGATGTTTAAAATAAATAAAAGTGACCACCCATTCCATACATCCAAAGTCATAAAACCTAACTTATCCATGGAAAATTCATACATATTTTAGGGCTAATGTTCCATCATCACCCCCATGAACCCTCTTATAAAAAAAAAATAGTTTAAGGGGACCACAGACTACTTCCTTCACAAATTATGTACATCATGACCTCTCACATAGTTCATTGGCCTATGATTTTTCCACACCTATTTATTTTAACTTCATGAATCTTAGATCTCATGTCTCACGTTTATATGAAAGTATACCCATGGAAAATTAAATTTTAATTTATATAATAAGAAATCCATGTGAATATCACTATAATATTTAATATTTCCCCTGCTCCCATAACCCCATGGCCACTATCAATTTTTTCATGATGACTTTCAGACCTCAATATTTATTTATGTTTACTCATGAATTTATGGAAATTACATGTTTGTTTGTTATCACTTTGTTGATAAGTACAAAAATATAAGTGTAAATCTATATATAAAAATACATATAATAATACATCTACATCAAGTGACCATTAAATTAAATCGATCCTCATGATCACATGACCCCATAGCCTATAGGTGATTACCACATGTCCACCCAAGTTTTTTGAAGTGTTTTTAAAGTTATATGTGTATTTTATTTATGTTATAAAATAACTATGTGATCATTAAGTATTTATTTATAGTTTACAAGTCCATGTAGTTATTGAGGTGATAATTAAAAAAATTAAATTACATGAACCATATTATGTGATATACATGTATAAAGTGACATGATAACCTTGATGGACTTAATTTCCTAAGGAGACAACAAATGAATAAATCATGCGATGGATTATATTTTAGTTTATTTGGTTCATTTGAGGTGGTTGATATTTTTTAATGGGCTAAGTAGTAAGATATAAATAAGAAGGACATTGGTTTTAATCATCTATATGCATATAATTTTGGGTAGTGAGTGATAATATATGCTTTTATATACAGTTATTCTATGGAAACATTATCATTGAGGGAATAAACTATAGTGTAATAATATCACAAGAATATCTATAATTCAAGTAAATTATGTAGTATAATTCTTGGTATATATTAGTCTCTTTGAGTGGGTTAAAATCATGTTGGATTACTCTAGGTAGTTTCCTCACCCAATTGACACAATGGGTTCACTTTTAGGCTATGGGTGACCTATAATAGAAGTAAACCTCCAAATAGGGTTGCTTCCCTTGATGAATCATGTTAATCCTCACCTAAACTAATTCTTAGCAATGAAGAGAGAGAGAGAGAGAGAGAGAGAGAGAGAGAGAGAGAGAGAGAGAGAGAGAGAGAGAGAGAGAGAGAGAGAGAGAGAGAGAGAGAGAGAGAGAGAGAGAGAGAGAGATAACTACATCATATACTTCTAAGAATAACTATCAGATGATGCACCAAAATTGAATACCTCAACTTGCTTAGACACACATAAAATAAACTCAAATAACACTCACACACACACAACTCACAATTCACCAACGAATTTTAAACATAAGTGTTTTATAGAAATTATTCATCTTATAACAATACCCAGAAGGATGATCACTTGTTTTAGGAAGCTCAAATGACATTCATCACAACTATGCATTGCATAAAATCTAAGAGACATAAATTATAACCTATATAAGATCAAGTTTCCTATACAAAGGTGCATAAAATTAGACATAAATCAAGGATAGGCTATAATTATCACAAGTTTACATGAATAATTTATCAATTTAACATAATAAAATAACATGTGAGAAGGTAAAATCAGTTGTTTATTGCTCAAGATTGTGTTTTCAAGTCTAAAATTTAGTAGGGATGAGCCACAACTAGCTAGCAGTACATCAAATTATTTGGAAAAATCAGATACATATAGTGAAATGAGCCTTAGTGAAGGGACCAACATGTAATATTATCATCAATTCCGTCATTAAGGATAAAAATAAAAAATATCTAAATTTCAACTTCAATAGACATATTATTCTCTTCTCCAATGTACTAACACTTTTTTGAAGGTCTCGAAGTTGGTAGTGGGATGAATAAGTCCTTGTTTGAGGCTTGAAGTTGTAAAATATCATGAAAAGTTGACTTACTATGGGGAAAGTTATCTCTTAGAATTTAAATTTTGACTTAGCCTTCAACCAAATCCTCCAATCTTGTATGATGAATCTCTACCTTATGAGGGGGCATAAAAGTCCTTGTTTGAATTGAATTTTTCTCCTTGATTTTATCAAAGTGGGGAGAAATGGTCTTCTTAAGATGATTGAGGACTCCTTCCATCCTTAAATATTTATTGAAACTACATTTTATTTATCATGAATCATCATAATGTCATAGAAATATAGTATTAATCTTATTGAGGTTGTTGAGTTTTTCTATTGAATGTCAATTATGATGGTGCATTGATAATAAATAATTTCAGCTCCTCATTTGGTGATCTTCTTTAATGTGTCAACATTCTTATCGTACATTTAAATTTATATGAGCATGATTTAATACCTAAAAAACTATAAGTAAAATTTATATCATGAAACATATACCTAATATCAGCTACTTTGAGTCTTCTAACAATATCCTTCATGGCTCTTGAGGATGACTTCATTCAAATTTGTAGGTGTGAGCTCCACTAGTGCTTGATAAGCTCTTGAAAGAGCCCTCTATTATTCAATTTATTTATTATAAATGTTATCAAACTCATAGTGGTATAAAAAAAGGTTTATTATCTTACATTCATACTCAATGGATTGATATTCTCAAGATAGTCTCCATGATAGCCCAACTAGGCTTCTCAATAAGACCTGCCTGCACCTTATGAGTTATAAATCATTCATGAATATCATAAAAAGGTTAAAAAGAAATTTATTACATTTATAAAATATTTTAACTAATAAAAACAGAATTTAAATACATTTGGATCAATAAAACTTGAATGCTTGAACTTTTAGCCTTCTCGAGAAATAGTTTTCAACACTTTTACATGTACAGGTCTATAATTTTGACATTCCCTTTCCTCATATACCATAGAGACATGATACCACCAAAAAAAATTCTGTAATATTTTCCCCCACCTTTAGTTCTAATTTCATAGGATTTGGATTAATATAACTCAAACTATGCTCCTTTTTTGTGAACATAGGATCTCTTAGGGCAACAAACATGCCAATTTAGTAAAATTTTAATATTTTGAGCTCTGCATGATCTCAAGAGATCATTATTTTTTTTAAATGACTTTATGGACCCTATATACCAATTTTAATCATTTAAAGTTCATGTTTAATTTCAAAAATACTCTAAAAGTATTATTTTAGGTTTGTATGTTTGTAGGTGCTCATTGCTCATGCATAGTGAATCATCTATGTCCATTTGTATTATCACCTTTGTTGATGATTGTAAATTGGTTGAAGTTTTATTGATATAATTTAAATTCAATCAAGATCATTATTCACTTTTTATAAATATTCAAAACACTTTAAAAATTCAATGTTTTTCTAAATAGGGTTTTGGAGTAATCTTGCTTCTTAACAATTTTTCATAATGATCCAACCTTATTGATGAGACTAAACACCATAATATTAGAGTAAATCAACCCATTCAACCTTTATATCATTCACCATTATCCATTTAACCTCTCCACCAAGATATCACGTTGGATTTTGGGTAATTTGAAGCTTGAAAACCAATTTTGAGAGAGATTAGAGACGTCTTAGCATATTTTAGGCACTGTTTGAGACCCTAACAATTGGAGAACGTTTGATAAACATCTATTAATATGATAAATCATTGCATCATCCTTACTCTACTTTAGAACCAATAAAAATCTAATCTTTTTCCTTTTAAAATGCATAAAAATTTCCCATACATCCTTGCATATGCATTAGAGTACCAAAATATCTTCAAAACTACTGCAAATGAATGTATGGAATCTCCAAATTTTTGATTCAAGGCATAAAACTTTTTCTTCACCCCACATATGTGTCATTCTTTATTAAATTGAAAATTTGTCTTGGATTTCCTTTACCCACACCTTGGCATGCTCATAAATTTGAGATGTCAACAAAGAAGTGATTATGAAGATGAAAAATTAACTAAGACTCTCTATGACATATATGCATTGGATATATCCAAATAAAATCAACCTTATTTTTTCCAAAAATACATTTTTTTTTGTGAAAGAGTTTTAAAACATACAATGAGGACACAATAAATGTTTAACTTTTGAAATTAGCCTCCTAGACTAAAGGAAAATATCAATATGACCTCAATGTGACTTCACTTCGAATATTGACACTAATGAAAGGATGAAAATAAATTGAATGTCCTTGTGAACTTAAACATAACCAATGATAGAAACAATGGTGATTGAAAAGTTTAACACTACCCAGTGATGAAATTGGGGTCAAATGAGCACCAAATCAAATTATATAGTTGTAATTAGACTAAAGGGGATAAAATTGACCTAAATCATGTTCATGATTGAACCAATATATTAATTGCTTTAATTAATAATGAAAATGGGCATAAGTGAACACAAAATCACATCATATATTTGTAATTAGGTTCATAAGGATCAAATAATCAAAATTTGCATCCTTAACTCAACCATTCAAGTAATTAGTTCAATAATCAACTCAATTATGGCCAAGTGATACCTAAATCATTTCATATAGTCAAAATTATTTTTATAGGTAAATTTTAGAGTTAATATCCTTGAATAGATATCACTATTTGAGTAATATGCGAGGAATATAAAATTTATTTTGACACACCTAGAATGCCTAAAGTGTTAGAAATGAATCTAAGAGGCCCAAAACCTATAAAATGATAATAAGTTTGCCAAAAATGGATACCAAGTGCAATAATTATAGCCTAAAATACTAAGGTTAAATATTAAAACCCTTACAATAAGTAAGTATTAAATAGATAGGATTTTAAAAACTATGTTCTAAATGAGAACTCTTAAAACTTTAATACTGATTTCAAAGGATACAGATTGGCACTAATTTATTATATTAACTAAAATAAATTTAATGTATAAGAATATATGATTAACATCTATTTTGTTAAATGCATGTCATGCCACTCATTAATTTTACCTATAAAACATAGAAACCCTTAGCCTATATAACTTGAAAACCCTACGAATGTTAAATCAATAGTTTAGCACATATGAATTCAACATAAATAGTGTTTATGTTTAGTCATTATTGAGGGAAAAAATAATAGCCCATATGATTTCTTTTTAAATCACATTTTGGTATAAAAATGTCCTCTTTTTGGATCCCCAACTTCCTACACTTACCATGATGTTTATGGTAATAAATATGAGCCTTGCTAGAATTGGCATTTAAAATTGTGTTAATTTAATAAAATGATAAATAAGAAGGATATGACCTTATTTCAATGAAAATAGGTTCAGTGTAGTCCTAGTGTGGATGAGAAATTATGTTTTACCTCCTTTGAGAAAAAATGCATATTTAGGTATTGAAGATGCTCAAGGAAAATTCAATCCTTCTAAACTTTCCACATCAAAGGTCAAATTAAGATGGTGAAAGTTGATACTATTTTTTATTTTTTCTCTCGAATAAATTTGATTAAGAAAGAGTTGGTAGAGGAAATTAGGTTGTAAATATATAATCATACTAATACATATTCTCTAAGGTGGGTGAAACAAGTAATAGAGATAGAGGTTTCCAAACAATAAAAAGTCAAGTTTATAATAAATGAACATTTTATTAATGAAACTACTATAAATGGTGTACCTCTTTATGTTTGTGGTATTATATTTAACAACCCCTATATGTATGTTAGAGATGTTATTTTGAAGATAATAGCTAATAATTACTATTTTGTTAAGGATAAAAAAATTACACCATCAAATCCTATAAAGGCAAATCAAAGATATCTTTTGTAAATTTCCCTCAAGGTAAATGTTTTTTAATGCTAGTTAGAAGTTGTGTTTTCCCTTTTTGTAAAATAAGAAAGTAAATGGATTAGTTGAATTCATGTATACTAACGAAGAGCATGGGATTTAATTTATACTACATTTTTCTCATTCTGACATGGCTTTATCAAAATTCATTGTTGGAAGGAAATGAGTCATACAAGGGGCATGAAAAATATGACTCATAAGTTCACATAGTTACTAAGTTCATTCGTAAAATATACCTCCAAGTTTAAGAGAGGTTTAGGAAGTTGGGAATGTATTTCCTCACTGTATGTTCTCTTATTATTATGGGGAATAAAATTCTCCTGATCAGGAAGATATGATCCAAATAATAAATTAGTATAGTTTATAAAAATGAGATAAAGAATCCACTAATAACATTGTAACTAATAATGTAACTTGAATTACTTAAAATCAACATTCTATCACTCATTTTGAACTAGTTATATTTATTAACAATTACCATGGCTCAATAAGATGTTTTATCATGTTATGACCTAACACCAAATAGGTTTTGGTGTAGATAATTTAAAAGTTATAAGTCATTAGACATAGTTTTTATTAAATATTTGAATTTATATTAGAAATTTATGTAATTAAAAAAACCTTTAGTTCATGAGGTGGTAGTTGATAACCAAAACTAAAAGTTTACAACATAAAATGGTAGTTACACCCTACATGAATCGACCAATTTTATTGAAGAGAAAGTGTAGATGGAATAATGGTATCATAAGATTTTTCTTTTTATTCGAAGTCTTTTTGGCTTCACCTTTGATCTATGTTCGATGCCAAGTTATATGAATGTGTATTGAAAAGATTTTTTTTAATAAATTTAATGTTTCCTAAAACGTATGTCACTTTATAAATGAAGTGTGATTAAGATGTAGAGAATGTATGCGTCTTTATAAATATTATAATGCAAAGAATCTCCATGAAAGACTAGAATCTAGTGTAATTGTAATTATAAAATGAGATAGTGGAAAGTGGATGAATGAAACCCCTCACGTTCTAGAGTTTTCTCAAATTTATTTCATGTGATGAAATATTATTTATTTTACATTTTTATTTCTTTTGTCAACTAGTGTGTATAATGCATGAACACATAGGTTCACATACAGTCTTACATTAACTAAAAATTTAAGTTTTATTTTGTGTGTCTTATTTCACACATGTATTTTTTTGTATGTTTTCACAAGTCTTATATTTCATTTAATCCTTGTTATTTTTTTTGCCACCTTTGACCATGTGTCTTTTTTTGTGTAGTTTTCCATAGCTTATGGGCACACCTTTTGGATTTGTTTGTTTCAGACATCTATTATTGTGTATAATTGTAAATTTTATTTTTATAAATAATTTATCAAATATGCATAAGATGTGATGTTAGAATTTTATGCAAGCACCATCTTAAAATTATGTTTGAAGCAATTATTAAAGTCTATGGTATCTTATTTGAGAATACATTTTTAAATTGGATCAGTTTAGGGGTTTATTATTTTCCATCAAATTATAAAAGTTGGTGAGAATTATTGGATGATTTAGTTCTTCATTGTACAAGTACAAAAATAGATTATGATTAATTTGGAAATATTTATTATTATTATTGGTAAATGGTTTTTTAAGGGGGACCATACCCTAATTACAAAAAGGGCTTCAAACCCAGATGGAATAAAGATAACACAAAAGAAAAAGGGTCCCAAAACCCTAGAAGATGTCATAAGGTTATTTATTAAATATGAATCACATGGTATAAGGTTTTCTAATGCATTTTTTGGTTGAAAAGTCTTGTGACCTCATGCATATTTATTCATGCACAAGTGTTTGGGCACATATTTATGTGTTTCATAAATATTCATTACATTAGATTATCCAAAGTATTTATTCAATATTTCATATGGTGTATTAGGTCTTGATGCACTAAGTTTCAATGTGCATATTATATTGGAATTGTATATGACATTTAATGTTTATGGCACACTAAGGTGTGTTAAATATTATTAGAGGGTGTAAAGTACTCAGAATAAGTATGTGGGTATTTTACCTTTATAATCATCCATATAAACATGTGGAAATGGAATTATTTTGGGTTAGATGAGATATAAGTAATTGTTTCGAGACTACTACACTTAAAAATACCATGAGCTAGTGATCAAAGATCTATGGATCTAATGTCAGAATATATCACATTGTGAGATTTTTCTTGGTGTTTTTGTAGTATCCTATTATAATTCATGCATTTAATTTTAACACATATACGAGCTAAGATGGTGTTTAATATTACATTATATCATATGTATTTTAATAGATATGTGTTGTAAGGCATATATTAATTTGTACCCTTATGTATAAATACATCATCATCAGATAGGATTAAAGGCATTAAAACACATAATAACCATTTGTAGGTACAATCATAGGTGTCTAAAGAGTTACACACCCACATAGTGCACAAGGGTGTGTCATTAAGCTCTAGATAGTGTTAGATACTACATGGGTTAGACTCTATTGATATCCTCTATTTTCTATTTGAGAATCTATCAAAGTAGTTATAAAACATTTATAGGTATAAAAACACGTTCAATGAGTGATAGATAATAAAGTTAAACTAAGCACATATTATCTCTCTTACTTTATCAATTATAAATTGAAATAGTGAAATATGTATTTATCCATTTAAATTCAAATTATCATATTTATTGTAATATTTTGAATGTTTGGATTAGTGAATATTTTGAGTTATTTTATCTTTAATGTGTAAAATAAACAAAACATTAGTAAGGAATGTATTTAGAATCATTTTAACTTTAATATATTTAGAATTATTAATACATAGAGGAGGAGAGGGGAAGGCCCAACCAAAAAAAAAAAAAAAAAAAACTAGTCCCACAACCAATCATCCATTATGTTAATAAATGATGGAAAATTCCAATATATAGTTATGCCCATTGACATAAGGATCATGGTCTATTGGGTTTACATGTTTCCACAAATTTAATCTACCAACTAACGTGGGATTGTGTTTTTTTATGAATGAGAATTTTAGATTTGTAGAAGTAATTCTAAGATACATAGTTGTAAGAGACATGTCAAAATTGATTTTAAGACATGTATGTAGAGGCATGTGAATGGGACTTCATTATAGATCTTATAAATTCATAAAATAATAGAGGGAGAGGTTGAGTAAATAAACATAATAAAAATATAGAGTATATAAAATATTAAAATAATATAACACCTTTAAAGTTCTTTCACAACTAGTTTCAATCAATAAATTAAAATCCATTTAGTTGTATTTATTTACATGCATAAATATAGTAATACTTACTTATGTTTAGAGAATTAGAATACTAATAGTAGATTAAAAAAAAATTAAATCTAGGTGGGGTACCCTTATGATGGGTCTTAATATGTACAAGTAAAAAATAATAAAGCAAGCATATTAATATGATTTTAATAGTGATATAGATATTTAAAAAATTATGTAATAAATGAACTATGTGAATGTATATTGTAAAAGAGGTGTTCTAAGGTAATTAATAAATTGTAGATGAGATATGTTGTTGTATAGTGTCTAAGTGATAAAGTAACTACAAATTCAATATATAGTTGTCTAATGTTATAAGGTTTTGAAGTAACCATAGATGAAATATATTACTATGTAGTTTTTGGGTGCTAAAGTAATTGCAGATGGCATATCTAGCTATGTAGTGCCCTGAAGTATTGGAGTAATTGTAAACAAAATATGTTATATAATTTTATTTAAATATGTGTGTATTGGATCTAAAGATGTGCCTAATAGAGTTATAATGTATAATGTGGGTAGATGGCATAGTAAAAAATATTTTACATGATATACAATAATCCACATAAAATGTAAGGACATTACTAGTTATTCCACCATGTGAAGCATGAAGACAACAAAGGATACTAATATATGTGTTATAACCTATAGATATAGGACATTGAGGGAGACTATTAAATGTGTCACCACCTATAAACTTAATAATTGAAGGGACACTACTAGATGTGCTTCCACCTACATCACATGTTGTGGATGAACATAGGGTACTCAATGTATGCATCCTAGTCTCTAGGTCAATTATTAGATGTGTGAAACTACTAATCATGTTAATGGTGTATTTATATATATACTATGATGCATGAATATGTAGATGGATTTATTATTTATTTTCACCAAGTTTATTAAATTATGACCTACCTACCCTACCTTGAGATCCCCTCATGTCAAAATAATTTAGCATTTATTTGAGAAAAAAAACACAGTATAAATTTCTCATAAAATATAATGGAACCTCATTATTATCGTGCAGAGGTTCATTAGACACCATCAAAAACCTATCCCAAAAGTTGATTTTTGAGCTTCCCATGATTACACAAATCAATTCTAATGTGTTTTAGCTTGTTGGTGGTGATTGCGTGGTTATAGGTATATGAAACAAATTATATATTTATTTTTTATTATATTTTTATTTTTTAAATTATTCATATGAGAGTTCAAAACATCCATTTGATGATATATTACATCAATTTTGGAAGTGAAATTTACCATTTCATTATAAAAATACTCTAATGCATCTACATGTAATTATTGTGCAATTTATTTATGATGGGCCATACAAATGATTAATGATAATTTTCAATTATTGTTACATAGAATTATATTGTTTTAAAATTCTACTTCTTCTATGGGATTTTCATCAGGGTTATATTTCAATTTTTCTAGTGGGTTTTATTCATGTATTGTCTCCATCAAAAACCAAATATGAATGATAAAAATAAAATTAATTATTTTATATATTATGTTCTAAAAATAGAATCCCTAAGCATTAAAAATATACATTTTAAATCCTAAGAATACCGAAATGAAGAAAAATCTGTACCTAAGATGGTAATGGAGATGTGAATTATTTGTGCAGATGTTTACTTAAGATTTTTTTTAGGGAAAGCACACACACCCTTTCTTATTTTATCATAAATTTTATTAGGTCAACTATTATAATTCAACCATTTTTTTTTAATGTTTTATATAATAAAAAGGTTATGCATTCTTTATAATACAAAGGGTGTATGAATTTTAAAGAAAAAATGGTTTGTACCTTTTATATTACATATGGCATATGATCTTTAGGATTTTTAAGCCAAGGTAATTTTAGTTTGGGTTCAATGAACAATATTTAAAATGCATGTGCCTAATTTTAAATTTCATTCACCATTTTTAAGCCTTGAAACAAATTTTAAAAATGGATCCCTTTTTGTTCCCCTAATTTATGCTTCTACCTAGTGATGAAATTTGGGCCAATTAGGAACCAAATCAAATTATATTATTGAAATTATCTTGAAGTGGATAAAAATGACCTAAATAATATCTTTGATTTAACAAACATAGTAAATGGTTCAATTAATAATGAAATTTAGCCCAATTGAATCCTAAATCACATGATATACTTATATTTAGGTTCATGTGGACAAAAAATGGACAACTTACATCCTTGATTGAATCGATCAAGTATTGTTTTCAAACATCAACTCAATTATGGATAAGTGATACCTAAATCATGTCATATAGTCTAAATTAGATTTATAGGTTAATTTTTGAGTTAATATCCTCAAATAGATATCACTATCTATGTAATATCTGAGGATGAAAAAAATTATTTTGACATACTTATAATGCCTAGAGTATTAAAAACTAATCCGAGAGGCCCCAAATCCTACAAACTTAATATAGGTGTGACCAAAATGAACACCAAGTGAAATAATTATAGCATGTAATACTTAGGTTAAATACTAAAATCCTTAAAATGACTAAGTACTAACCATATTGGATTTTAAAAGCCTATCTTCTAAATGGTAACTCTTGTTACTTTAAGAACAATTGAATAAGATGCAAATTGGTCCTAATTTATTTTATTTACTAAAATAAATGTAAAGTATAATAATATATGAAAAAAAATTATCAAATTCATGTCATGACATTCATTACTTTTTCATATAAAACTTGAAAACCTTTAGCCTGTATAATTTAGAAACCTTAAGAATGTTAAACCAATAGTTTAACACATGAAATTTATCACATACATGTTTTAGGTTTGAAAATTGTCAAGGGAAAAAATATTCACACACACACACACACACACACACACACACACACACACACACACACACACACACACACACACAAACACACACACACACACACACACACACACACACACACACACACACACACACACACACACACACACACACACACACACACACACACACACACACACACACACACACACACACACACACACACATTTAATCACATTTTGGTAAAAGAAAGTCCTCTTTTTATCTCCCCAACATCCTACACTTATATGTGATGTTAATTTTCATATAGATGAGGCTTTTTGGAATTTGTATACAAAATTTCATTCATTTAAGAAAAAAAAAAACAAGAAAGATATGACCTTGTTTCAAGGAAAATAGGTTTGGTGCAGTTCTAGTGTAGATGAGAAATTTTATTTCACCTTCGTTGAGAAAAAATGTATGTTTAGGTATTAATGATAATTAATACAAATCAAAAACTTCTAAACTTTCCATATTAAATATCAAATTAAGATGGTGAAATTTGATGCTTTTTTCTATTCTCTCTCCAACAAATTTGATCAAGAAAGTGTTGGTAGAGTAAATTAACTTGTAAATATATAATAATCCTAATATATATAATCTAATATGGGTGAAAAAAGTAGTAGATATAGAGGTTTCCAAAAAATGAAATGTCAAGTTTATAATAAATTAATGTAAATTTTGTATTTATGGTATAGTCTTCAACAACCCCTATATGTATGTTAGAGATATTATTTTCATGAGAATAGTTAATAAATACTATTTTTTAATGGAAAAATATTTACCATCAAATATAATGAAGTTAAATCTAAGATTTCTTTGGTAAATTCTGCTCAAGGTAAATGGTTTTTGAATGATAGTTGGAAGTTGTATGTTGTTCTTTTATAAAATAAGAAAGTAAATGGATTAGTTGAATGCATGTATATTAATGAAAATCATTTGATATAATTTCTATTTCATTTTCCCCCTTTTGACATGGCCTGAATAAAAAATCATTGTTGGAAGTAAATGATCCATATAAGGGGTATGAAAGTTGGGTTCAAATGTACACATAGTTATTAAGTTCATTCATAAAGTATACCTCTAAGTGTAAGAGAGGTTTAGGAAGTGGAGAATATATTTCCTCACTATATGTGCTACTAAGCACCTAAGGAATAAAAATATCCTAATTAGGGAGATATTATCCAAAAATTAAATTAGTATATATTTTACGAAAATGAGATAACAAAGCCACTACTAGCATATCAACTAATAATGTAACTTGAAGTACTTAAAATAAACATCCCATTACTCTTTTTGAACTAGTTACATTGATTAACCATTAACATGGTTTAATAACATGGTGTGCCATGTTATGACCTCAAACCAAAAATGATTTGGTGTAGAGACTTTAAAAGGTATAAGTCATCATACATAGTTTTTTAATTACATATTTGGATTTCTCTAAAAAAGTCATGCAATTAAACAAATTGGCATGTCAATCAAAATTTATATGAAAAATTATGGCTTTTGAAAATGTTATAGTTCATGAAGTGATAGTTGGTAACTTCCACTAAAAATTTTACAACATTAAGTGGTGGTTTGACCCTCCATAAATCGACTAATTTTTTTGAAGGGAAAAAATAGTTTAAGTAATGGTAGTAGAAGGTTTCTCTTCTTCTTCTAAGTATTTTTGGATTCACATTCGATCTTTATTTGATGTCAAGTTTTATGAAAGTGTATTGAGAGGATTTTTTTAAGAAATTGAATGTTTTCTAATAAAATTTCTTATTGAATGGGTGTGGTTTTTGAGATGAAGTGTGATAGAATATTTTAATGTGAAGATAGTTATGTGTTATAAATAATATTGTAGGTGGGATATTTATCACATAAATTTCTTAGGAAGAGAGATACTAGGGGAGTTAAGACATTCTAGGAAGTGTGTAAGATAGTAAGTTGTTGAATCAACTTACCTATCTTCTAGGTGTATGGTTATAGTAGAAATCTTATATATATATATATATATATATATGTACTTTTAGACTGAATAATATATGTTATTAAGATTTATTGAAATATATTATGTTCTGCACATTGACCATTAATGGGGTAAAACCCATTAGCAGTATCAGAGTAGGCATCTGGCCTCTCTAGGCATAGTGCTTCGTACATTCATTATTTTATCACACAAACACTATGGCTATGCTATGCAGAACATGATAAAATTATATCACTATGTTTTTTCAACCTTCTTGCATAATGTCTTTGGTTTAGTAGTGTAGACCATGTGCAACCCCATTCGCTTCACCATCCACTTGCATTCTTATTCTCTTTCCATTTTGTTCACCTCTATCCATTATTTGCATTAAAAAAATTAGAAAATAAAAATATTAGATATTATTTTTCTATTTCCATATCTATTGTTTTTCCTATACGTTATTTATTTTCCAAAAATCTATAAAAAAGAGCAAAATTTATACAAGCCATACTAGTATTATTTCTATAGAGGGCTAGACTTGCATTTTGATGACTCATCTATACTCCCCTATGTTACACCTCCTATCTTGATGAGGTTATTATTTACCTTGAATTTGATCTAATTTTGGATCACTTGCATCACTTTGGCGAACTATCACACCCAATCTACTTCCTTTGATTGACTAAATCTTTGATGAGCTCTCTAGGTAGTATGGTGATCCTGATGATTTCTAAATGATTTATACCTTGGTGGTTCATAAACCTCATAACACATATGGTATCACTCAAACGATAAGTATGGATCTGTCTCTTATATAAGATAAACTCAAGATTACTCTCAACAGTGCATGATCAAGTCCTAACTTGACTCCTTCACTACAATGAGTTCTGTAAACTTGGCTCAGAGACACCTCGACCCTATTTTCCAACACAGTCATTATGTTACAAGTTATTACTTTTTCATTATGGTGAGCTGTCTTCAGGAAACACAATCCATTCCATACCTTGCTGCCATCAATCTCTGTAATAAAATAATTGATAAAGATAAAGTCTTCTATCCTTTTTATTAGGGTTAATTTTATTTTAGTTTTATTATTTTAGGTATTTTTAGTATGTCATTTTTATAAAGCTTTAGTTGTTACAATTTTTTAGGTATTATTTATTTTTCATCTAAATAGAGTTAAGTTTTAGATTTTGTTCTCAATATATTTATTTAATTTTGTTAAGTCGATTGGTTTTTGTATTATTTCTAGTTATATTAAGTTTAATTTTATTTTTTTATTAGGTTTTCTATAAAGTTTTTAGTATTATTGAGTCGTCTTTCCTATTATTGTGTTGATCAATTATGTATTTATATTTTAGTCATCAAAGTCAATAAAGTTATGTCATTTATCATCTTTTGACAATAGTTAGTTGTGTGTGTCATTCTTGTCAAGGTTGTAAGATGTCAAATATATCTTATAGGGCAGTTTTCAATAAAGCAAGTTTTTTATATAAACTTATATGTTTGTAATCGAACACATTATCAGTTATAGCTGACATCCCTAAAGTTCACATTAGGGATGGGAATGATAGAATATTTTAATGTGAACATAGTTATGCATTATAAATAATATTATAAGTGGGATATTGTCTCACAAAGATTGTTTAGGAAGAGAGATACTAGGGGAGTTAAGAGATTCTAGGAAGTGTGTAAGATAGTAAGTTGTTGAAATAACTTACCTATCTTCTAGGTGTATGGTTATAGTATAAATCTTATATATATGTAGTTTCAAATTGAATAATATATATTATTGAGATTTATTGAAATCTATTGTGCTATGCACATTGACCATTAATGGAGTAAAACCCATCAAAGTGAGAAAGGAAAGTGTGGTCAAGCTGTAGAGTATGTATACATGTTTAGATATATAATAATGTAATTATTTAAATGAAATCTTTTAAGATAGTATAATTTTAATTGTAGAATGAGATAGTGGAAAGTTGATGAAGCAAACTCCTCATGCTTCTAGAGTCTTTTCAAATTAATTTTATATAAGGCAATATTATGTCTTTTACAATTTTTTAAATTCTCTTACATTAATTTATTTCTCTAATTTCATTGATCGCATTCCTTTATAATCTCAATGCTTTAATGTGTAAAAATCAACTATTTTAGAGATAATTCATGAGTAAAAAATAATCTAATCAATCAAGAATTGATTATAAAGAGGCTAGAGGATGAGAAACCTAGAGAGATTAATTAAATTCACCTTCCCTTTTCCCTTCTAATTTTTTTTATGAGTTATTTTGAGTTAAGTGGCTCCGCTTGCCTTGTGATTATTATAAAATAAAACATTCAAATAAATTCCATTAGGTTAGTGAGTACTCATAGAGGTCATCTTGAGATGACTAAACAATACATGATTAAAAATTCCAAAAATAGTAACAATAATAAACAATCAATCATTATTAAGATAAAGTATAGGATTCATATTGATTAATTATGTGTGAAATATTTACCAAATTATATATTAAGATCTCACTACCTTTTTATGAGAAGGATATGATCAATTTTATCAATTAGCAAGGGTGTTTGATGTAAAAGCATATGAGTATTACGTAATCTTGCATCAAAAAAAAATATTTATAATGTGCCATGGTTAATTGTTTTTGTGTTTTCATTTATTGTATTGTGGAAGTTTATTTTTTTGATATGTGTAACAAATCTGGAGCCTAAAAATCTCTAAATATCAAAGAACAAGAAGTTTCAATTAATAAATACATTTCAAGTTAAGCATTCCTTGTGAGATGATGAAATTAATAATGTTTGTGATGGAAAGGTGCAATGATAGAGGAACACATTAATTTATCATTATAAAACTATAATGGCCATTTTATAACCATCAGTTTGTATTAAGTGATAATTTTACCAACATTATTTACACAAGCATAGTAATAGTCTAAATTATTAGGTTTTATAACTTAAATGTTTCAAGAATATTTTGATACTTTTAAGATGCATGTTTAAGATATGAAAGGATATTAGTTCAGATGAGGCTAAGGAAAAGGAAGGTACATAAAAGATCTTATAAGTAATGATCAACTGGGAGAGACAAATTAAATTCCAATTATAGGGATCATACATTAATATATTTATTTCAAAATTTTTATGCTTTCCAAGCTCATATATAACTTTGAATTATAATTATAGGTATCAATTGTAATTGTACCATTGATACAAAAATTGGTAAAAGTTCATTATAGTTTAAAAAGACTTTCTTTTCATATGTAAATTTGTCTTCAATAAATTATATGTTTTACATTGATTATTTGAATATAATTGACCATTTATTATACCTATGGAAGGATAAGGTTGTCCTCTATTAGACCCATGTTATATACTACAACATGCTACAATGGTTATATTGAATTTAAAGATAAATTAGTAGCATGAATCATCTCAATCATCAATCATTTTAGGTTGTCTTATTGTAATAATAAAAATAAACCTTAGAGTATGATTTAGAGTAATAACCATGATGAGAGTTACCCATGGACACACATGCCACAAATTTCATTTGTAAAATCTAAATAAGTTGTTTTTTTGTATATAGACAAATTAAGATGGTAAAATTTGATGGTCATTTTTTTTTTTTCTCTTGTAAAAATTTATGAATAAAAATTTGGTAGAGGAACCTGGATAGTAAATATGTAATCATCCTACAAAGTTTGTAAAATCTAAATAAGTTGTTTTTTTTTTCATATGTAGACAAATTAAGATGGTGAAAGTTGATGTTTTTTTAATTCTTTCTCTTGAAAAAATTTATTAATAAAAATTTGGTAGAGGAAATTGGATATTAAATATGTAATCATCATATATATATAATCTAAGATGGGTGAAAAAAGTAGTAGACATAGAGGTTTACAAATAACGAAAAGTTAAGTTGATAATAAATGAACATTTCATTGATGAAACTAATGTAAATTTTACACCACTTGATGTTTGTGGTATATTATTTGGAAACCCCTATGTGTATGTTAGAGATTTTATTTTCATGAGAATAACTAATAATTATTGTTTCGTTAAAGATGGAAAAACTACATCATCAAATCCTATGAAGGCAAATCTAAGATCTATTTGGTAAACTCCACTCAAGGTAAATGTTTTTTAAATGCTAGTAGGAAATTGTATTTTTTCTTTTGTAAAATAAGAAAGTAAATGGATTATTTGAATTCATGTCTACTATCAAAGAGCATAGGATACCTTTTACACTGTATTTTCCTCTTTCTGGCATGGTCTTCATAAAAAATCATTATTGGAAGGAAATGAGCCATACAAGTGGCATAAAAACTTTGACTCATAAATTCACATAGTTATTAAGTTCATTCATAAAATATACCTCCAAGTGTAAGATAACATTAGTAAGTGGGCCATGTATTTATTCACTATATGTGTTCCTAAGATTTTGGGGATGAAAAGTCTCTTAATTGGGGAGATATGATCCAAAAAATAAATTAGTATATTTTATAAAAAATAGATAACTAATCCACTACTCAAATAGTAACTAATAATGTAAGTCGAATTACTTATAATCAACATTCCATCACTCTTTTTAAATTGGTTACATTTATTAAGCATTAGCATAGTTCAATCTAAGATGTTGTGCCATGTTATGACCTAAAACCAAATAGGTTTTAGTGTAGAGACTTTACAAGGTATAAGTCATCAGACATACATTTTTATTACATATTTAGATTTCTATCAAAATGTTATGCAATTAAAAAAATGGCATGACAATCCAAATTAATAGGAAAAATACATGGCCTCTAAAAAAACATCATTTTCATGAGGTGGTAGTTGGTAACATCCACTAAAATTTTAAAACATTAAGTTGTGGTTTCATCCTACATGAATTGACCAATTTTCGTAAAGAGAAAAAATAGTTTAAGTAATGGTAGTAGATGGTTTCTCTTCTTATTCTGAGTCTTTTTGGCTTCGCATTCTAGCTCTCTTTGATGTCAAGTTATAAGAATGTGTATTGAGATGGTTTTTTTAAGAATGAACTATTTCCTAATAGATATTCTTCTTGAATGTATGTGGTTTTGCAGATGAAGTGTAAAAGGAAAGTGTAATTATTTTGTATAGAATGTATGCATATTTAAAAATATTATAATATAAAGAATGTCCATGAAGGCCTTGAAGCTAGTATACTTGTAATTTTAGAACCAGATAGTGGAAAGGGGATGAGGTAAACCTTTCATGTTTTTGGAGTTTTATCAAATTGATTTTATGTAAGGAAATATTATGTATTTTATAGTTTTGTTTCATATGTTCTTGTATTACTTTCTTATTCTAATTTCACTGATCATGCCACTTTACAATCTAAACACTTGTAATTTTATAATGTGTACACATGCAAACTATTTTAAAGCTAATTAATTAGTATAAAATAATCTAATCAATTAAGAGTTGATTAGAAAGAGGCCAAAGGGTGAGAATCATAAAGAGATCGATTAAATTCACCTTTCCTTTGCCCTTTTAAAAAATTCTCATGAGTTATTTTATGTTAAATGGGTTCCCTTGATTTGTGATTATTATGAAATAACACATAAAAATAAATATTATTAAGTTAATGAGTACTCAAGGAGGTCATCGTGAGATGATTTAACAATGTAATAATAAAAATCCCATAAAAATTAACACTAATTAATAATCAAACATTGTTAGGATAAAGTATAATATTCATCTTGATTAATTATGTTACAATATTTAAAAAATTATAGATTAAGAGCTCACTATAGTTTTGTGAGACATGGATTTTATTAGCTAGCAAGAGTGTTTGATGGAGAAGTATTTGAGTATTATGTTATCTTGCATCAACATAAAATAATTATAATGTGTCATGGTTAACAGTTACTATGTTTTTGTTTTTTATATTATGGAATTTGATTTTTTGGATTTGTGTAACAAAGTTAGAGTCTAGCAATCTCTAAGTATCAAAGAGCTTAGATAACTAAAAAAAATCAGAGAGCAAAGATTAAGCACATCTTATCGTCCTAGGAGCTGAAGGATCATCCTTGGAAAGCACCATCCAAGTAGGCAAATCCACATTAGGAACCTCTAGAGCCATCCATCTATTAAGGCGGTCTTCATGAATAGTGATAAGCCATCCATTAGTCAATTGGGAAGGAACAACAGTGTGTATTTAGAGCTGGGTTATTCTCTCGACAAGGAGTTTGAGCTATGATGTGTTTGTTGCTTTACTTTACAACTTTTTCTTTGTATAATTATTCTTTGTTGTTAATATAATGTGAAACGTTCTAATAGTAAATCTCAAAGAGCAAGAAGTTTCAGTTATTAAATAGGGTTCAAGTCAAGCATTCCTTGTGAGATGTTGAAACTGATAGTGTGTAGTGGTAGGTTATAATAATAAATGCACAAATTTATCGATCGTTGTGAAATAATAACAACTATTTTGTAACCATCAATTTGCGTTAAGTGATAGTGTCCCCAACATCAATTGCAAGAGCATAACAATAATAAAAAATAATAAATTTATGCAACTTAAACATTAATATTCAAAAATCTTTTGAGACTTTCAAAAGACATCTTGAAGATGCAAAAGGAGATTAGTTGGAATGAGGCTAAGAAGAAAGAAGGTACATAAAACTTAGAATTAAAAATCAACTATAATAAACGAATCAAAAACCAATCATAGAGATCATCTTTTAATATGTTCTTTATTTTTTAATGCTTTACGAGCTCTTAGAATTGTACCATTGATATAAAATTGAGAACAGTTAATTACATTTTAAAGGACTTTCGTCTCCTATGCAAATTCTTCTTCAATAAATCGTATGTTTTACTTTGACTACTGGAATAAAATTGTCTTTTCATTAGACCTATGGAAGGATAAGGCTGTCCTCGCTTATACCTATATTCTAGACTACGCCATGTTAGAATGGCTATATTTAATTGCAAGACAAATTGCCAGCATGAAACGTCTCAATCATGTTAGGTTGTATTATTGTAACGCTAAGAACAAACCAAAGAGTATGGTTTACAGTAATAGCCACAAACCTTATTTGTATGATTCAAATAAGTAGATTGTTTCCGTATACAGACAAATACAAATGCTTTTTTCGTCCCCGATACTTGCACGTACACATTTACGGAAATCCACGTTTGCCGTAACGAAAAAGCAATTCCCCTAGATCAAACCTATATTTTTGATTTAATTATAAATTTCGTGTTGGCTTTTCACAAGCATTGTAGATTCGATCTCTACAGGTATTAGAAAACGACAGGTTTTTAGGGGAGTTATTTTAGATTGGATTGTACGTATCCCCGTATCATTATTTTTTTATATTGAGAATGGGACGAGACCATGGCTCCAACTTGTGACTAATCGACAGGTAGTCATGTTCACTATCATTGTGCTATAGCTCAACAAATTATATTTTGAGATATTTATAGGTTTTAATTTTACGGTCGTTTTAACTTTTTTTAATTGTAAAATAAGGGGATTTTTTTTTCGAAAAGGTGATGAACGGGAGGAAATTTGTGCGGACCATGAAAAATTCTAGCATTTAAATAAAACATTAAAAATTCTTTTGCTGTTTCCTTCTTTAAAAATGAACTGTGCAATGAATTAATAATCAAGGTGAAAATTTAAAGTGAAAAAAAATTGACCATCAAATTTAAACATTAATAAAGATTAACATTAAAGAATGAATATGAATTTAAAAATAAATATGTTGTAGGAGCGTAAACATTCTAAGGAATTTTATTTACAGATTTTTAACCTTTGACAACTAATAGGAAACCAGAGTTCTCTGACATCATGATCACAGGTGCATTGCGGGGATGCTTGGATATTGGATTTTCTAAAATTTTCTATAAAAAATTAATAGAGTTGCTTCTAATTGGTCGACCATTGTAGATTGAGTATGTTGATCATCCCCAATCGCCTTAGTAGGTAAGAGGTTGTTAAGTGTTGTCGATATTTCAGTGTGAAAAGAAAATCAAAGTTTGGTGCCATGCTATACGCAATATATTAGTCAATTCAATTGGGCAATCGCAGATAAGGCAGACTGCGGATGTGGCCCAGCAAGGTTTTATTCTCGTACTCCTGCCGGAATTATCTTTCCAATCTAAAAAAGCAGAGATAACTATGGCAATTAATGTTTCATATACATCGAAAAACGCTTTGGAGTTGGACTTTGGCAAGCTTCCTTGCGTTGTAGCGATCATTCATGCATATTGAGGATGCCTTTCTGATGGAATATAAAAATTCCAAAAATGACGAGTTTTTGGATATTTGTACGCATATATAATGCCACATAATAAGAGCCTTGTCATGCTTGCACATTCCTTAAGCTTATTTGAAGTTTTCATTCGAGCGGTTAAAAGCAAATTTACAGGATTTTTTTGTTGGCTTTATATTAAATCGTTACGGTGAATGTTTCCCGTGTATTTTTTGAATCCAAGTAATACCGTAAGTGATAGAATATCAACGTTAAGTACTACCAGTTTCCTCCAAAAACCGTTCAATGCTTAGACGGTGTGACATTCCTCACATATTCGACGCCTCATAGCTGGTGAATTTGACTAAAACTAAACGAAAAAAGATGAAGCAATTCGAAATGTAATTTTTTTTTTTAACGAAATGAGAATTTCATGCAGACACTCAACGTACCATTTCAAAGCGTTTAGCGGAGACCGATAACCTAATTCTCTACCGACTACAAAATAAATTAAGCAATCACATCTTATAAATTGTGGTGCTTCAAGCATTCATCATTCACATCCATATACTAAATACTCTCTGAGAATAGTTTGTGAGCCTTTGAAACCAGTCATTGGTTTAACATGACGAGTGGCGTAAAGAATTATGTCAGAGTTGGTCTGCCGTCCATTGTCGTTCTGGTTGCCCTGTTGTTTGTGGCAGTCGAGGCCTCTGTGAGCTCTAACGCCAATGACAACAATCATCATCATGCTTGGAAAACTGTCTCCAAGGAGGTGGTGAAGTCGGCGTGTAGCCACACTCTTTATCCTGAACGATGCGTCTCGTCTATGGCTTCCTTTCCTGCTTATCAGACGGCCAAGCTTGACGATCTTACTAACGTCGCATTGCAAGTTAGCATGCAACGGGCCCAAAAAGCTCGCGACTTTGCTATGAATCTCCAAAATATTGCTATGAATGAAAGAGAGCTCGCGGCGTGGCAAGATTGTTTGGAGCTCTTTGAAGATACCATGGATCATCTCAACGTCTGCATGAGCAACAGAGTCAAGGCCCCACTTTGGCTGAGCGCGGCGCTGACAAACCAGGACACCTGCTTGAACGGATTTCGTGATCTAAATCTGACTGCCACTAATTCTATCAGAGCTCTCATGTATCCAAGAGCTGTGAATCTGTCGGAGTTACTGAGCAACTCGCTCTCCATATATAAGCTCTCCACCCTGCCAACCAACAAAGGTAAAAACCGGCGGCTGTTATCTATTGACGACAAAGAAGGTGGAAATTTCCATTCCAACTATGGTCGTGTGATTAAAGATGAATATCCAGAATGGGTATCGGCCGGAGACCGGAGGCTGTTGCAGTCGTCCAGTCCGGCCAGGCAAGCGAACGTGGTTGTTGCGCAAGATGGTTCTGGCAATTACCGAACAATCGCTCAAGCAGTTAATGCTGCCCCTCAGAAGAGCAGCAAAAGATATGTCATCTACATTAAAGCGGGAACTTACAAGGAGAATATCGACATATCGAAGAACATGATAAATTTGATGTTAGTTGGGGACGGAAAGGACAGAACCGTGGTGACTGGAAGCAAGAGCGTGCAAGATGGCGTTACTACCTTCAAAACCGCTACTGTCGGTAAGTCTTTCAAATCAGATTTAAATCTGTTAAAATAGAGTTCATAATTTGCACAAATGACTTATGAGATTGATTTTGTTGTGTACAGCGGTTTCTGGCAACGGATTCATTGCAACAGATATGACGTTCGAGAACACGACAGGAGCGCAGAAGCACCAAGCCGTTGCACTCCGAGTGGGCTCAGACCGGTCCGTTGTGTACCGTTGCAGCATCAAAGGGTATCAGGACACTTTGTATGTCTACTCCCTCCGCCAATTCTACCGCGAAGTCGATATCTACGGTACTGTCGACTTCATATTTGGCAACGCAGCGGTCGTCATCCAGAACAGCAATATTATCGCCAGACGACCCATGAGCAACCAGAAGAACACAATTACTGCCCAGGGGAGAACGGATCCCAGCGAAAACACCGGTATTTCCATCCACAATTGCAGAGTGAGTGCTTCCTCTGATTTAGTACCTGTGAAGGGGTCAATCAAAACATACCTGGGAAGGCCGTGGAAGCAATACTCTCGCACTGTATTCATGCAATCTACTCTTGATGATCTCATCGATCCCGCCGGTTGCTTAGAATGGGACGGAAACTTTGCTCTGAATACGTTATACTACGGTGAATACATGAACAGCGGAGGTGGCGCAGTAACATCAAAACGCGTGAATTGGCGAGGTTTTCACGCCATCACGAGTGCCAGTGAAGCCTTGAAGTTCAGCGTTGGCCAATTCATCGCTGGAAGTTCATGGATTCCTGCTACAGGAATCGGGTTTACTTCAGGGTTGAAAAGATAATTACCATTTACTTGTGTTTCATTTTCTATTATTGTTTAAATATCGACAAAAAGTTGCTTACGCCGTCGCCAATAAACTAAATATTATTGTTTAATAATAAGTCAATTTCTGGAACATGTTTACCAAGACGTCGCATCAGAAGTTTAACTTGTCTTGTTTTCATGTGCATGGGTAACTGGGATTTACTGCATAAATTGTTTCTACGTAATAAAGATAGAACAGAATTCATGAAAGTCTACGAGCCTTTTCCTTTGTCGTTTGCTCGTGGCACAAACTATTTAATACACAATATAATTGACCTGTCAAAATCTTTATTGACATAAAGAGAGAATGTGCGTTATATATGCACGTGATTGAAAAACGCTAAGCCATGCCTCCAGCACTGAAATTTCAAATTAACCATCCCTGTCAATTTAAACTTTTTTGGCGTTGCTTGACGTCGCAATGCTTTGAGGTACCTTTAAAATAGATTTTTTAACTAAAAGAAAATTATAGTAATTTTACAAACAACACACTAATTTATCATTTATTACATTATGGGTCGTTAGAAATATTTATGGTTTATTTATTTTTTATATTAACAAGAAGACAAGGAACATGTTCAGTTTATTATTATTATTATTTTTTGGGTTATAATATAAGGTTTGAATTGCGAAATTAATTTCTATGCTTTTAAGTGTTAATTTTGAAACTTACTTGCTTTTATTTAAGAGTTACATTTTATAATTAATCGAATAAAGTGTTGTCAGCGATTGAGAAACCTAAATGTCCAATTGTCAAATGGACAGTGTTGATATTATTAGAAATTATGTGAAAAATAAGGGTCATGTAGCGGTTAGTCCCTACCTTCAGTAATAACATTATTGTCAATTTGTGATGATGTTTGAAGCTACACCAATATTACTTAAGTACAATTAAGGAAGCAGTCACTAGGTAAACCAGAGGAAAGTGGTGGTGCTTTATTCAAAAATGAAGAAACTTATGTATTGTAAATTGTTCAAAGTTAAGTTTGCATATAAATTTTTAATGTAAAATCAACACAATAGTCAACGATAGAAGTGATAGATATTATAGCATAGAGCTTTGAACATGTTAATAACAATATACTAGATCATTCGACAAGTTCTATAATACTTGATTAGAGAGAGATTCATTTCTATATTATGTTAGGACTACCTAAGTGGGTTTGAGAAGGGACTGAATTTGTCATGTATCGTGTGCTGTTTGGCATATGCCACAATGTATTGCTAAAATTACACATAGTAGAAATATTAATTGTAAGTTGCTTCTCCTTTGACACTTGGCATGCAACAAATTATTTCCAATGATGCATTAGATATTGGGACTTGGTGGATTGATGAAGGCAAATCTAGTGAAACATGTCTATAGCTCAAGACATTATGAATTTAGAATATCTTGTTTCTTGTTTGATGTCAATATAAAAAATTAACCATGTTTGTAGCTATAACTATTCAATGATATCTAGGGTTATTAGAAACATAGAAACACTTTTGTATATTTTTATAATCTCATTTAATTAGCATAGTGGCCAGGCTTTGCATTTGTATTAAGAACTATTTGTGATTTAGTTTGTTACAATTTTACAATGTACACTTGCTTTAATAATTTTAACTAATGAATTTGATTTTATATTAATATAAATTAGTGTTATAAAACATTGTGTTTAATTATCTTAATTTATGATATAGGTTTGTGGAATATTGTTTCGTTGTTCTAGATATGACATTATAATACTAAACTACTATATAAATATAATTTTTTTATTAAAATAATATTTAATAAAAATATATTATACATTGAGTTTAAAGGTGGTTGGTCAAAATATATATGGTGAAGTTGAATTAGTCATATCCAATGGTGCTATCCAATGACTATATAATGTCTTTGAAAATGTGTATGGGTGTTATGAATGATTAAGAAGTACATTGGCAAAATTGATAGGGCTCTAAAATTTTAAGGGCTCTATGTTTTTATGATTTGGCACTCCTTAATTCATTCGGGGCCTTTTTACCTATTCTGTGATCGAGCTCTCATATGTTGAGATGTGTTTGGGATGTGCCAAGATGTCAGAGTGCACGAGATGTTGCCATGTTTTAGCATCTTAGGTGCCCCAATGCAGGGTGGTTAGTGAACTTGTTCAAACCCTATGGTGTGCAATGATACCCAAGATATTAGCATGTAACAACATCTTGCACATTCATGTGGACAGAGATGACTAGTTAGTGTTGAGATGCAAGATGTTACCACATGGGAGAATCTTGCATGTCCTATTACTAGTAAACATTCCCCATGAAAACATCTTGCACACCTAAGTGTTTGGAGATGACTGGATGCCTCAAGATAACTGGGTGCCTTATATGCTACCACATGGTATCATCCTAGACATTTGAATGTTGAGAGCCAATGTACTTGTCTAGATGTTGTGACACAAGGCATGATACCATGTGGAAACATCTTGTACACCTAAGTGCCCAAAGAGGACCAGGATGTCTTGAAACTACTAAGTGCCGAGGGTTTTATCACATGATAGCATCTTGGGTACCCCAATTTTTTGGATGTGCAAGGTACCTAAGATGCTACCACAAGGTAGCATCCCATGTAATTGTGTGCCCAAAGGTCACTAGGCTTGTGAGACCCTAGGTCATAATATAGTATACCACATGAAAACATCCTACATGCCCAAAATGATTAGCATGTATTCAAAATCATGTTGCATCTTTCAAATTTTTCAAAAGGCTTTTTATAGTTATCATCACTATGTATGTTTCTCGTAGAAGTTATGGGCTTGTTCAAGGTTACCAAGTGAGGTAATGACATCTATGGTGCTTTGGGCTAGTGAGCTAGTGTGAAAGATGCCACATGACATAATCCTATTTCTCTACTATCACGATTAGTCTGTACTAGTGTAATGCCTCTAGGTAGGTATTTGTTTATTTTTTGAATACCTTTTTTTGTGCACTTGTATGTGTTTCATATGGATAATTGTTAAATTTACACATTTTTTGTATATGTTGATTACTAATTTTTGATTGAACATATATTTAGTCCTGTTATACTATGCTTGGTTGTTATTCATGAAAAATGACTATTTTGTAGGATATTAAGGAAATAAGGTGGAAAGAAATAGCTGTTGATTTTAAAATACAAACAAAAAAATATAGATTTTTATAAATTTATATAGTTTCATATTTAAATATGTTTTACTATTTTATTATTTTTTCTTGGTAGCAAATTGATATCCTTGGGCAGAAACTAAAAAAAAATGAAGAATTAGATCTCAAACAAAACATAAACTACAATTTTTTTCTCTTGTGCATGTTTTGATCCTTTGGGTTTCCATTGTATTACATTGTTAATGATATATTTAGAAATTTTTAGATTTGAATCTAGTAGCAGTGGTGATTCATGGAAAAGTTATTGCATAAAAAATAAAAAAGGAAATTATATCTGAAGTATCTAGAATGAGAGATGAGATTGGAAAGGTCCCTGAAGGAAAAAAATAATTACATATAAGTGCATAAATAAACCTCAAGTATATCCTAGATGTTTGGACTCCTAAAGGTGAATGAGATTGTCGAGACCCTAGGGTAATGGGGATGATAGCAGAAGACTTTATATGTTTGATAAGTGTTTTTAAATATCATCACTTGGGATTAATGGATGTCCTTGAAGAATCATAATGATTAAAATTTAAGAGGTAAAAAATGATAATAACATGAGTTGGTAGGGAGAATAAAATTAATATTCATATGTGAGATTGTGATAGATAGGTCAAGATTGGTTATGTCTCACCTTTGAATGTCTTGTGATGTTATTTTGAATGTATTCAAACTAATAGATTTAATTGTATTATTATTTGAAAAAATATTGCACTTTGCCATGAAAATGGAATTTTGAAAATTTGAATTTACATTTTATGAAGCTCCTACTTGATCTATAAAGGTCCTCTAAGGTCTAGTCCTATGAACTAAATATGATTTTATGTTCAAATCAATGTAAATATATGTTGAGATGAACCTATAATATATCCAATATAGGAAAGAGGTGTAATTTAATATGATGGATAAGTTGTTACCTTTAGATAGATCTTGTTTCAAGACCAAACCATGTTTATACTTCTATTCATAAGAGATAAGTTTTTAATGATTTTGGGAGGAGTTAATAAAACTATAAAAGATGAGGAGGTTGCTCGCAAGTCAATAAGTTACACATCTTAAAGTTATAGGTCTATGTGTGCAAAATTCCTAATGTTGTAGGGTTTGAACCTAATTTTCAATGATAAATAAAAGAAAATAAGACACATTTTGATTCTTGATGTATTTCAAAATACTATAAACTTGAAAGTTCATGATTTTATCTTGTTATTTGATCGCATGTCATGTTTTTTTGATGTTCTATGACCTCTAATAATAGTTTAGAATGATTATGGATAAAATAAATAATTTTTTAGGATATCTCTATGGTTTCATATTTGAAATAAATGTAGGTTTATGCTCTTGATGTTGAGAAATTATATTCTTTTTTATCAAGAATGTATAAATGTTGCGAGGATGTAAGATATTGAATGGGGTTATAGTTTAAAGGAAAAAAGTACTTGCTTATGTGTTTTTATGGTTGTTGAGTATAAAAGTGTTTTCTAAGGTAATCAAATCACTCAAATATCTTCATTAGATCAATATGAATGCTTGAGAGGAAATATATATATATATATATATATATATATATTTAATAATTGAGGTTTATTCAAACATCGAAAGTGATAAAACATAGAGTGGATGTAAATAGAGAGTGAATAAGTCTTAAAAGGTCCAAAACTGATTATAAAAAGTGATATGTGAAAAATAAATTAGTAATGAAACAAGGTGGTCTTATAGATCTATTATCATTCAAACATATGTGAAAGGTGCATTTAACTAAATATGTTGAGGCATTACAAATTTTGGAATAATTCCATTCCTTAATGCATTATTACATCTTACACATAGTTTCTTTGTAGCAATTTATTCTATTTCCATCAACTTTGCATAGGTTTCCCTTTCTATTTTATTGAAATTTATCATGTTATATTTGAAATGTTGTTGATTACAAACCAATCATACATGCTTTAGTGTATCATCGAGGTATTCTATGAATTTTCTTATTACATTGATTTCCAAGCTACACATAATGGATTTGAACATATGTAAAGATGTTACCAGAGTCTTACTCAATGGGTTATTTGTTTTGTTATCCTTTTCTTCATACATTTTTGATGAGAAATTTTACCTTAATCCTATACGAGATGATTTAGAGAATGAATTTTTTAAAAAAAATACAATAGGTGATGTTATCTCATTTGTATTATAATTGCCTTCTTTGTACTATACACTCTTCTAATTTTTATTTTTTATAGATTTCGTACAACTTGATTTAGAGAATGAATTTTTTTTTTAAATGTAGTAGTTCATGTAATCTCATTTATATTATAATTTATAATTCTAGTGTCAATAAGGCATCTCTCTATTAACAATTCATATTGAACATGATTCGTGTTTGTTTCAAAGAAGACTATGTAGAGAATTCCATTATGCCTTTTCTATACACATTGAACGAGATGACAAAAGATGGATTTTTTAATCTAATAATATGGACATCCTCTCAAAAAATAAGTCATCCCCCTTAAAATTAGTTTGATTGAAGTTTACAATATAGTCTTCCCATCTTGAGATTTTGTTTGCATTTTATGCCAAGATAGAATGTAACTTTGTTTTCATGCAAGATAGTGCCTTTTTATATTGACATAATACCTTATTAAAAAATTGTTAGGATATATAGCAATGAAGGCATTATATATCAAACTCTTAAAAATTTAATGAATTTATTGAACTGAATAAGGTTTTACCACAATCAAAATTGCTTTTAGTAAGTCTATATAAGGAATTGATTTACATTTGTTATTAAATCATTGTAAAATAAGATCAAAGATCAATGCTTATATTAGGTAATTAAATATACAAGGATAAAATTGTGTATTATCTATTTTTATTACAATAAAATGACTCATAATGCTTGTAAATGGGATTCATGTCATATAATAAGACTAAATATGGAATCATTTTGAATTGTTCATTGAATCAGAGATAGAAAATTTTTCTTGTGAATGACCAAATACATATTTGTATATTTAGCCATCTAGGTAGCCAATGTATACAAAATTTGTCTCCCCATAAACTAGCTTCATTCACAAAAGAGCTATATGATGTATATAGATGCATTCTACTAAAATATATTTTTCTATCATGAATTCCATGTAAGATTAATAGTTCAAAAGGTTTTATTTATAGTTCCTTTGACTTAATTGTAGTTGCATCGCCAACATGCAAAAAAATTAAGAAATAGTCAATGATAGTAATTCTTATCTCTAAGGATGTATATTGTAAACATAATAGCACATGAAACATGTCAAAGAGGTAATCACCAATGTTGTATTTAAATGAATTTCCTCAAAAAATATAGTGTTCATTGAGAGCATCATCAATTTTAATGTATTATTTCCTTATTTATTGTTTATAGCATTCTATAGTTATTAGGATTTCTAGTCATACTATCTATCATGATTACCAAAATTAAAATCCATTACTTTTAAGGGAAAATAAAAATATAGCTATATAGTAAAATATGCACCTTACCTTTTTTTTTGGTAACCCAGGTTTTTTAATCCAACATACTATTTCAAGTTCATGTATTTCTGTAGGTAAAAACAACATTAACTAAATAACTAGTAAAATAAAATGATGTAGATTTTATTGAAAAAAATGAAGACTAATCGAATGACTAATAAAATCAAAGAACTTTTATTTTTTTGGAATATCCAAATACCTATGGACTATGAACATGGAAAAAAAGATCCCTTGATAGAGCCACTGTCCATATAACCTGACAACTACCCAATGAGAAGGATTATGATTAAAAATTAAATTGAATTCCTAATCACTTATCAAGATTAAATATTTTAAAGATATTTCAAATTTAAAACAAAGAGTTGATGAATTACTAAGACACGAATGTCAGATATAATTATCATTAATTAAATTCATGAAATGAGATAATTAAAAGAAATAAGTATTAAATGAAACTAACTTATAATATGATAAAAGGGTAGAATTTGTGTTGAGGAAAAGGTTCTTGAATGTGATCTTAGATACAGGAAATAACTAGGCACTAGACACACCACTCAATAGTAAATAAAACATTCAAGTATTCATTTTAATAAAACTATTTTGAAAATGATATTGCAATAATTTGAATATTATATTTATCTTTAACCTTAAGACTATATTAAAGGTAATGGAGTATGTATAAATAACACTCCAAGTAACATGTTAATATTTATGTATCAAACTATAGAAAAAACTCTATAAAATCAATGTAATATGTATAATCTAGACTACTCAATCACTATGGATCACTAGACAATTAAACGGTCTCAAAGTGGAAAATAATTTAAAAGTCTAAGACCACTAGTGAAAATAAATATTTCACCAGTCACCTTTAAATTGACTGTATCTCAAAACTAAAAAGATGCAAGATTTAAGAATTTTTTTTAAAATACTCTCTTAATGAAAGAGAATATGAAATTGTGATACCTCCTACATAAACAAGTGGATAACACATGAAACACTACTAATCCTAAACATAAAGACTTACAATGAATTTAAATATTAGCATCAATCCATAAAACACAAAAGCTTTTCAAGGTTTACAACTTTCCATGCAACAAATGCTCTTGAATTTTCAAAAAAAAAAGTCCTACATCAATCAAGAATAATTTTCACTTACCAGACTAATAATATGTAGTAATACAAAAACATAACTTATAATCTATGTTATGCAGTAAAAAAATGCATAATTTAAATGAAAGTTTATGTGAAAAACAAATCTAGAGCCACTGCCATGAAAAAATCATGTCTCCTTAGAAATCATGATCTATGTAATTGAATTTTTGTAGCATTATTATTCTACACTAATAACCATCCATACCAGTGAGGTGAGCTTCCCCAATGCACATTATAACATCAAGCACACTAAAATATATTGTGCAGATGAAATTTTGAAATGGATAAGTTTATTCCATTAATATCTATCACTGATCACTTGATATATGACTAAGCCAACATTAATTCACACATAAAAAAGGCATTTATTAAATATCTAAAAAATTTAGTATTGTTAGATTCACCTAAATTCACCCACGTAATGGAAAAATGGATCTTTAAAGCTGACTCCTGCTCTCATAAACATATCTTAAAATCTCATGCTTGCCCATAAATATTTCACATTAAATTTTAAGTATATACTTATGTGTAGTTTACTAGGATAATCAAAGTCATATAATATATTAACAAAATATTGATCACTACAATTTTTATGCTTTCACAGTCCATATAATTGAAGCTTGCTTTTTTTGAATAATTGTGTGAAATATTTTTGACCTGCAATATGATTAAATAATATTAAATACCCTTATATTGATTATTTAGTTATATATTTATTAACATTAAATATATTTTATGCATTTCAAATTTGAACTTGAGACTTTATTATTGGTTCAATGCTAGATATCAATTTATTAACGAGGAATTTTTCCTTTGGGATTTCAAAACTAGACTCTTAAACCTTTAAATTCCATGTGGAGTCCTATAAAAACACACTGCATATCACTTAATGCTTGTCCACAAGATGGCAATGAAATCTACAAATGATGTAGTATTTCCCATTCTTATGACCATATAAGCCTGCATCAGACCATACATGTAGCAAAGCCTAAAATAAATAACCTGATGATGGAAGTGCAACCATTGTATGAATGCAATAAATAAAAAATTTTACCCAAAATTTTTATATAAATTTTGTAATATTCCCAAATAAAACTCTTAGGAATATTCCAAATTTATATGTAAAAAATTTAGAAAAAAATCAAAATTATGAAAATCATATGCATTTTTAAAAAAATGACTAGTTACAAAAAAAATGACAAATTAAAAATTGAAAACATTATTACCCTACCTTTGTAGGGTCTAACAAGTATAACTTGGTATTATTATACATTACATGGCAAATATTGATATACATTGATACAAAACCATGACACATGCAAATAAAAAATGCATACCATGTGATTAATGTATGATGCATCATTATATTGAGTGACATGTAAATGATGATTTTATTATTAAATGTTGTGTACAAATTTAATTTAAAGTGGAAAAGTTTATTGTAAAATTTTCTCAAAAATTGTTTGATTATTTTGTCGCTTACGCTTAAGGAATAACTATCACCTTGCACCATGCCATAATTTTATTATAAATTAGGAAAAGGGGTGATCATTATCCATTAACATAATGCATTACCTTGATAACACATTCATGCATATTTCATTCTACTATTTGGTAAAAATTTAGTTTGTATTTTAATAATTTTTTAAACCTATTTAAGTCATTGTGGTTTCTAGCACAACATTAACCAATATTCGAGGGCAAGTATCTCATGCCAACAAATCTTTCTAGTTGTTTTAAATTAATTTAGATTGATGGGTATGATTAATCTAATTAATATATAACTTTAAAATGTAATTCAATGCAATAGTTATGAAATTAAAGCATAATCTAAATGTAAAATATAGATTGATTCCTCTGATTTGATAAGTGGCATATGATAAGTATAAAAATTACTAAAGAGATCATGATACTTATCTTTTTATAGTTGATTATTTGATTGTGACTATATTATAGAAGTGAAAATTAAGGATAAACACCCTTATTTTTTATTCAACCTATAACTGATTCACTAGCTATGTTGGGTCAATTTTATAGGATTGGGTCATTATCACTCATTAATACTTACCTACTAGTCGGTACTGACGTATGCAAAAATATGACATAATGAGAATAGCAATATCATCATAAGATGACCCATGAGCAATTAGAAGAACACAATTACTACCTAGGGGAGAATGGATCCCAACAAAAACACCAGAGTTTTCATCTATAATTGTAGAATAAGTGCTTTCACTAATCTACTACCTTAGAAGAGGGCAATCAAGACATACCTGGGAAGGTCATGGAAGCAATACTCTTGCACTATCTTCTTGCAATCTACACTTGATGATTTGATCAATCTAGCTGGTTGGCTGCAATGGGATGGGAACTTTGCATTAAGAATGTTATATTATGGGGAGTACTAGAAAAGGGTACATGGCACACACACATCAAGGTGGGTGAAATTTCATGGTTTACATGTTATCATTTACCCCAATGTAGCCTCCCATTTCATGATCAGCTATTTCATTCATGGGAATTTATGGATTCTGGCTATAGGAGTCGGCTTCACTTTCGGGTTGAATTGATACATATTATTTTGTTTGCCATTATTCATACATTTTTTTTTAAAATTTAAGAATATATATCTTTATATGGTTAGGGTTAATGTGCTACATGTAATATAATAAAGGTTTTTCTTAAAACTTTCAATGACTTATTTTACTATTTGATATATTCAAATGTAACATTGTTTAATTACTTAATGTAGAATATTTGATAAGTAGGCTCTTATGTGTTATGAGATGAATATTTTAAAAAATTATAAAATAAAATTATATCATTATTGAATTTTGATTATTTATTTAATTTATTATTAAAAATATTAATATTTTTATTTAAATTAATTTATAATATCTAATTTAAATGAATCTTATTTATTTATTTATTTAATTGTTGATAATATTCATGTTTTTATTTAAATTTTATTATTTTATCTATCAATAATATTATATAATAAATTTATTTTAATTGTATTAACTTGTCATTGTTCATTATACACTAAAAGAAAAGTGGCACTCACTGGCTCACATCAATTTTAATGGTGATACACCTCTATGAGTAAGAATTAGTAATTGTATAATGAAATTGTAACATAGGTAGTTGCATGCATTCATGAATTAGAATTCCATTGAGGGAATGATTCATAAAGTAGATATTATAGACTATCTACTAAAAGACCTCTATTTGCATTTACAATTAGACAAAATAGAAAAAAAGTAAAGAGAGGGAGCATAGAGAGATGCTCAAGGTCACTCATTATCCTTAATCACTCCTTCACCATCCCTCATCATCCCTAATCACTCCTTCATTATCCTTCATCATAGTTCCTAGTCACACTATTATTGTCCCTCATCATCCTTAGTCACACCCTCATTATCCTTAATCATCTTTTATTAGCCCTTATTGCACCTCATTATCCCTTATCATCCCTCATTGTCCACCATCAACCCTAATCATCCTTAATTGTCCTTCATCATCCCTATTTACTCCCTCATTTTCCATATGTTTAACCCTACTTGCGTAGATATGGTTAAGAATATAGAAAAGATAATGTACAAGGTTGATAATCATATCAACAATAAGATAATTAAATGCTAAAATAAGATACGACATATGCTAAATTTATTAAACTAAGATAGGCTAAAAATAATACATACAATTATGATAGATATGGAAATGTCAAAGAAATAATGAACTTAGATAATTCTAATGCTAATATAGTTTTAGATCTAGAACAAGCAAGAAGCAAAATTGAAGAATATTTTTAAATAGTCCCAAAATTGTAGATTGAGTTCCTCTAGAGCCTCCAACACTAGTGTCTCCCTAGGATGTTAACATTGATGTTATTGTCTAAATTGGACATAGGTATCTTGTACAAAATACCTTCTTGAAAAGGATAAGATGACCTGAATACTTCTAGGTTTGTCTTCACATTCACTCTAGTGCATTCAAATCTAAGTTATGGAATTTCACTGCTCATAAAGTAAAATAATGTTAATCAAAATTTAAAAAATATTAATGATTACATAAACAAATATTTTTTATTTTCAGTTAAAAAGTATACCAAAATATTGATATAAACATTAATTATAATTCATATTAAAAAATTAAAATATCACAGTCTTGTAAGATCATGGTTTAGAATATAGTTTGTTAAAATCCCACATTTTGAGCGAAGATGATACTCAAAAAAATTACAATTGAAAAAGTCTAAGGCAAATTAAATATCATTTGATTCACTTTGGATTTCATTAGCTTGTTCAAGTTATGTAAAATATGCCTTGATCACTTCATGTCCTAGTTTAAGTAGTCTAATATGGTCTCAAGTCGATCTTTTATTTTCTTTCCATGCCTAAATGATGATTTTCACATCAATGCCAATTTATTATTCATTTGATTCTTTTCACTATTGATTTTTCCTTAAAAAACCTTGATAGAGGTAGAGTCATTTCAATTTTTTCTTTCCCAATAGTTCTCTACCATCAAAATCATGCCATAGGAGCCTAATTATTAGTATTATTTTCAAGGTAAACACTCCCTTCTAGCCCACCCATTCATAATATTAGTTAATGTTTTGAACCAGGTCATATTATAAGGAATTGTTCCTTGAGCTTATCTCCTATTTAGATTGAATGAATTTTTAGGTGTTTCATAAGAATACTCCATGTAAATTATATCATTATTATTTGGGATATTCTAACTGAAGAAATTGACCATGGTAAAAAAATTAGATCCTAATGTATTATTTTTTATGTTTATATCCTTATTTATTTTTGCCAAAAATAATACGTTAACATCTCACTATAATTCACAAAGGGTTTATTGAAAGCATGCAACACGTTTTCCAATACCCTATCATTGTAAGCCAAACTGATTCACCACCATCTGTAATAGTTTTTCATGTTTTCCATCTCCTTTAATTCCTTAAAGGGTGCTAGTAGAGGTTTCTCATTAGGAATGTTTGGATAACCATCAAGTAAAATAATATTCAAGGAGATAGAACACAAAAAAATAAAAGACACAACATTATGTCTTGAAGAAACACAATGCAAGAAAAATCTAGCATAGTGAGGTGCTTAATGCTCCCCTTTTCACTATATGACTCTCAAGTAAAATTTTAACACCATCGAGTAGTCTTCATGGAGAGATAATAATTCAAAATATGTCTAAAGCATGCTTAATAATTTTTCTTCATACAACACTTCTCAAATAATTACAATGACACCTAATAGTCAAAACTAACTAGGATCATAATGGAACTCTAACTCATGGAATCATCACTTAAAATTATATTAATTACCCCAACTTCAAATCAATGCCTCTACCTATCCTAGGGGCTCATAAATATTAAAAAAAATTGAAAATGATTACATGTAACACTCAGGATAAGATCCAAACTTAGATAATGTCCAAAGCTAGGTGATGTTTGTAACTATTACTCTCCATACACAATCCATGCAATTTTATAATCATTCTTGAGCCCACCACATATCTCTAAAAATATATGGCACTGACACAACATTTTATGAAAATTTGTGGCATCTTGTTTAGATAAAAATAAAGGACCATTCACAACTTGTCTAAATCACTCTAAGCCTTTTTATGAGTCTATAATCTCCTCATGTACATTTATCACTAATATCTTTTTATATGAATTATTTTCAATGAGTGTCTTAAAAATATGTGTTATAGAAATTAAACTAATGGAATTGATTATTTGACATACCTAATAATAGATACAAAATTATGATTAGGATATTAGGTTATTTCATGAAAAAATGAAGGATCAAAAAGAATAAAATGAGATACAAAATCTCAAGATAATATTATCAAAGGGGGATGAGGCTTATACATCCATTTACTCTTTCATACTTAAATCTCTATCCAATTAAGTGCATTTTCAATTTATAAATCAAATATAATATGCATTGATTACTTAATAATGCCTTGACATCTCTTACAATATATTATATACTAGTTGGAATGAATAAGATGAATCAGTTTCATCCATTGAAGTAATGCAATTGACAAATATTAATTACAAACATTACTGCATCCTTTCCCATATTTATATGTATAACTTTAATAAATAATATAATTGATATAATTGCGTTACACACCATAAGCATGGAGTAGACACAATACATTCTAAAACAATAGAAATGCCTAGATAGACATCTAGTACACATTAATTTATTAATAATACTCTATCATCTTATGTATATAAAATAGTAATTAGGATGGACAAGATAATTTTTTCTTTTCTCTTCAATGCACTTACAAGTTATAGGTCACATCTAGAATGTAAGTTTTTGTATTGATTAGGTGTCTCCTTTATAGAGACTAACTACGATGGCTAATGTATTTAAGTCTTGATCCACTTAATTGTATTTTGAAATTATTATTTATAGGTACATCAATTCTAATTCCTAGATGTACTTGAACAAATGATATAGTTAATCTTTATGTGGGACTAGTTAGAGAATTATCAGTATTGAAAGATATTTTGAGAATAAAATATTCTTTCCAAATTATATAGACATGTGTCCTTAGGTCATCGATCTAGTGGAATCATTTTATTTTGTAAATTTTTATCAAAATATAATTTTTGTTAATTTAATATTTACCACTATGGGTAATTTAAATATATCATGATATCTCCTTCCTAATAATTTTTTGTATATATTATATTATGTATTTAGTTCATGTTTTCATTAATGAATCAAGGAACTTAAAATCTCATTTTATATTATTTAAAAAAAATCAAACACATCGTATTTTTTCCATTACCCCAAATGTTTTTCTTGGATTATTAATTCTTGTAGTGTTAATCATCTTGCTAACAAAAACTATATAATTTCAAGATAATTTATTTCAGTCTAAAATAATTAGTCAAGTCAATATGCTTAAGAAGTGCACTTAAGTTAATGTAAAATATTTTCCACATATTTGTATGTAAACTATTTGATATTCTTACAACACTCACTTTGTTGAGAGGCCAATACTGTCAATTCTTATAATTGTGACATTACTATGTTACATAATAAATAATGGTCAATTTAAAAACTAGTCTAATTAAAAATTAATATAATATTTTATGTATCTTGTTGTGTAGTCCTAAAGGGTTTAAGAATTCTTGAATAAGGGAGAGAATAATTAACAAGAAATCAAATAAATTATTTGAAATTAAAACACAAGTAGCTAACAAATAATTTTAATATGGGCATATATTTATAACCCATGGCATGATATGAAGGAGTTTAATGGTGCACACATTTTCACTCGATCCATTGTCTATCATAACACTAGGGATAGATTATTTGTTAACATAATATCTAAAAAAATGTGTGTGTTTATCTAAATCATCATCATTGACTTCAATATCATCAAAGGTGATCATAAGACATGATGTTTGTTTAACTATAACCATACCAATAATACTATCAAGTGGATGTCAATATGTATAAGGAGGATGAGGATGAGAACTGTATGCATAATGAACTTCAAAATTATCCTTACTATTTTCTTCATGATTTTGAAAAGGATATTTCTAAATTTTGAGCTTTGAATTATCATCTACTTGTGGCTTAGCCTCTTCAATAGGTGTACCAATATCTATCATATTATCATCATTGATATCTTCAATATTTTTATTAAGATTGAAACATATACTTTTAGAATTCCTAACACACCTATGAAATTCATAATATGCATTTCCATAATAAATATCACTTTGGGTCTAGACATATCTATCTCCATGGGTGGAGGGAGAATAATTAAATTCCATTCTAGGTGAATTTATAACACAAAAAGAGGAAGTTATGGAAAATTTAACTATTTACTCATTCATAGAGATTATTATTGAAACTTTTAAGGTTGTCTTGATATAACATTAACTATAATGTTTTATTCATTCTTGATTTCATGTGGTTTTCTGTTATAATTTGGCTTGTTTTGAAATTTGAAATTTAAAGTGGAAGGAAAATTTGAGACATGCTTGAACTTGTTCAAAATAAGTAATTGAAATTCACTCTTTGACTATTGGGCACATTCCATCAAAGTATTTTAACTTATCAAACATAGTTTACTCTTAAAGAGGAGAAAGCAATATTTGTGTAAAAATATCACGAAGATTGTTCTTATCCATCTCATTTTTCATGTTGGAAAGCATAATATTGTACCTTAATACATATTCATTGATGGTCTCATTATACCATTATTTGAGCTTTAAAATTTGATCATATGATAAGTATTCTCCAATCTTGATAGAAGAGTTTGATAAAAATTGACATGCTAAAGGATTAAATGCCTTTAATACTTGAAGGGGAAGATCATACGACCATATAAGAGCATATTCATTAAGACTTAAGATCATATTCGTTGAGACTTAAGAACATATTCCTTGAGCCTTTTTAGTATTAGTCTCTTCTTGACTGCTAGATTATGAAATGATAGCAATGATACTCCCCTCAATAAGGTGAAAAGTAGTCAATGGAGAATCCTTGAAAGTTTTAATTATGATGTTATTACTATTATATAATTTACATATATATTTAAACTTTTAATCCACTTTATATGTCCATATGTACACATTTTAATTCTCACAATACGCTAACATATTATGGATATAATGTTAACTATAAAATAAAAGGGGCCTTTGTGGACATGTTAGTTTATGGATCTCATATTGTGTTGTTTATTCATATGTTAATGACAAAAATATCATGTACTATCTTCCACGAAACAAAAATTTTTGAACCTTGATTCAAAACATATTTGAGTGGTCATATATTTTCACATAATTTATTAAAAAAAATTAATTAACATTGATATTAAAGAAACATTTAACTCATTGATGGATGTGTATCTAGGATAAATGCTTCTATTACGACCAACAAATGAAAATGAAAATATATATATGGAAATTATAGTACTAAAATTCATGTAATAATTAGGTAATTATAATATGACATCTATAATGGGGTCACATTATGTAATAATTACCCATTTCAACTATTATACCATGCTCAACTATAATTAGACCATGTCCTATAATTAATATTAATTTAAAGATGAATAATTAGATAAGATATCATTGGAATCTAATTCAACACTCTAAGTTGGAATGAAATAATAGCTATAATATTGGAATCCACTATTAGAGTAATTAAAAATAATAATCATAATATCAAAATATGATATCCCATTAGTTAAAAACCAAAAATAACAATATTAGAATCCAATTTCGTCAATTATAAAATTAGAAATGGCGATACTATAAGTCTAGTTATGGGTGTGAAATGAAGTGAATGATAAAGAGTTAAGTATATGAACTCAAAATTAAACCTTGAATATAGAATACATATAGAAACATAATGATAAGAGAATTTTGGGATTAGAGAGAAACCTATGACAATAGAGAAGATGGAATGGATATAATAACTTGAAAGTATCTATGAGTAAACAAGATAGAAGAAAAGGAAAGAGAGGGAGCATAGAGAGATGATCAGGATCACTCATAATCTTTAATCACTCTTTCATCATCTTTAATCACTCCCTCATTTGCCATCATCATCCCTCATAGTCCCTAGTCACACCATCATTATCCCTCATCATCCCTTATAGTACCTATTCAAAACCTCATTGTCCCTCATCATCTCTCATCAACCATCATCATCCTTCATTATCCCTCATCATCCTTCATTGTCCCTTTTCATCCCTAATCATTCCCTCATTATTATTCAACATCCCTAGTCACTTTGTCATCATCCCTCATCATCGCTAATCATTCACTCATCATCACTAACCACTTCCTCATTTGCCCTTATTATCCCTAATCACTCCCTCACCATCCCTCATTGACGCTCATCATCTATAATCACTCCCTCATTATCCCTCATTGATACTCATCATGTATAATCACTCCTTCAATGACCCTCATCATTCCCTCATTATTATTCAACATCCCTAGTCACTTTGTCATCATCCCTCATCATCATTAATCATTCACTCATCATCACTAACCACTTCCTCATTTTCCCTTATTATCCCTAATCACTCCCTCACCATCCCTCATCGACGCTCATCATCTATAATCACTCCCTCATTATCCCTCATTGATACTCATCATGTATAATCACTCCTTTAATGACCCTCATCATCCATAATTACTCTTTCATTAGCCCTCATCATCCTTAATATTTTATAATAACTCCTTCATTGACCATCATTATTCCTAGTCACTCTCTCATTATCCCTCATAAACCCTCATCATCCCTAATCAATCTCTCATCAACCCTCATCATCCCTATTCACTCCCTCATCATCCTGACCAAGAGAGTAATTTTTCTTTATAAAAAACTAGTTTATTCTATGAGGTTGTGATCATATTGTCCCAAAATTCCTTATTTGATCAACCATCAAAGAGGGGGATCCTAAAGTATTTATTGAGAAAAGAGCCAAATGAAAATATAAAACATTTTTAATTACTTAATGTAACATTAATTTATTACTTAATGTAGAATATTTGATAAGTAGGATATTCTTTGGTATGAGATGATTTTTGTATACAACTATAAAATAAATTTATATCATTACTAAAATTTAATTTTTTTTAAAAATAAATTTATTAAGAAGATTCATACTTTTATTTAAATTAATTTATAACATCTAATTTTGATGAATCTTAGTTATTTATTTATCTAATTGTTGATAATATTCATGTTTTTATTTAAATTTTATTATTTTATTTATCAATAATATTACATAGTAGGTTTTTTAAATCATATTAACTTATCACTATTAACTATACACTAAAATAAAAGTAGCACTCATTGGCTCACATCAGTTTTTATAGTTATATATCTCTTTTAGTCATAATTAGTAATTTTATAATGAAATTAAAACTTAGGTAGTTGTACACATTCACAAGTTAGAATACCACTGAGGGAATGATTCATAAAGTAGAGATTGTAGACTGGCTACAGAAAGACCTCTAGAGAGAAGATGGAATTGACATAATAACTTGAATGTATCTATGAGTTAACAAGGTCTAAGAAAAAGAAAGAGAGGGAACATAGAGAGATGCTAAAGATCACTCATCACCCCTAATCACTCTTTCATCATCTCTAATCACTCTCTCATTGGCCCTAATCATCCCTTCTATTCCCTAGTCACACCATAATTATACCTCATCATCCCTCATTATCCCTCATCATCCCTAATCATACCCTCATTATTATTGAACATCCCTAGTCACTTTGTCATCATCACTAATCTTTCCCTCATCATCCCTCATCATCACTAACCACTCCCTCATTGGCCGTCATCATCCCTAATCATTCCCTCACTATCCCTCATTGACCCTCATCATCCATAATCACTCCCTCATTATCCCTCATTGACCTTCATCATGTATAATCACTCCTACAATGACCCTCATCATCCCTCATTTTCCCTCATTATCCCTATTCATCCTTAATCTTCCATAATAACTCCCTCATTGACCATTATTATCCCTAGTCACTCCCTTAATATCCCTCATCAACCCTCATCATCTCTAATCAATCCCTCACCAACCCTCACCATCCCTAATCACTCCCTTATCAACCCTCATCATCCTTAATTAACCCTAGTCACTCTCTCATCATCCTGACCAAGAGCATCATTTTCCTTTCCAAGAATCTAGTTTATTCTATGAGGTTATGATCATATTGTCCCAAAATTACTTATTTGATCAACTATCAAAGAGGGGGATCCAAAAGTATTTATTGAGAAAAAAGCCAAATGAAAATACTAAAACATTCTTAATATTTTTTTTATCTGGGATGTGATGTGTGGTTAAGAAAAGGTTTGATTTCAAGAGGTCAACTTCTTGGGTGAAAGCATGCTGATAACAATATGGGATTTTATTAAACTTTCCATCTTCATGAATGTGATAGGAGTTTCGCATAATTGTATCATCCAAAAACTGACCATGAGATAAGTTTTCATTCTAAATAATATTGAAGTCACTAATGAGATTTAGAGATTTTCCCTTTTATAAGTCTCTAACTAGGGGTGTTCCACATGTACTCATAACATTCAAATGAATTGGGTTCTCCATCCACATGGGTTCCATATTACACAACACCTCATCCCTCGCCTAAAACTTTTTAATTGATTCTCTTCTTAGGTCATCTAAATCTCATCTCCAACTTATTAAAATCTTAGTCTTTGTACAAAATAAATTTATTTTTTCATACATATGTTTTCATATTCAATGTTTTTCAAGTTTATACTTGTCATTGGTTGGTGGTATTAGAATTTCTTTATCATTAACATGATAAGTTTAATAATGGATCAAAGTTTACTTGTTGATGATGGATCAAGTGAGAATGTATTTATAATGACATTACTCTATTAATAAGGTTACATGGATCATGACATATAAGTAACATATAAAATTATCAAGACATTTAATGGTGTCAAGTTGTTTCACTTATGCAAAATATTTAGTCTTCTTTAATTTTTTTAAAAAAGTGTAAATGTCTCGAAAGCAACCAGTGGAAAATCAACCATATAAGAAAAAAGGTGTAAATGTCTCGAATGCTGGTCGACAATAAATACGACAATTGACAAATAGATTTTAAAATGCGCACGCAGTTCAGACGATCAGGTTGTTTCAGTCAATATGTGCAATCATATGGACAGAGTTAAATTTTTTGCGTCGACTGACCAGCTTTTGTACGTGCTGGTTACGCTCCGGCAGAATGGCGTGGGTGAATAAATTTTATCCGACGTTCCGGGCCGGTAAGAGTTTTATCAAACGTTCCCTTTTCATGTCCCAACTCTTAACCCCGACAGTTATGGAAATATCAAAACAAGAAACAATATTAAAAAAGCATGACTATTTTGTATCCAATTACGCAAAATTACACGTTGATTACACTTATGTATAAAGTATTATTTTACAGGGGAACGCCACAGCCACTCACCTACTAACCGAATACTAGATGACTATTTTGTTTCATCATAAGAAATGGAGAATTATAAATTGTTTTAAACTTGCAATAGCAATGTTGACCCATGGCAACAACAAAGATTTATAACGACCCTCATTTGTGTGGTGGCTAGAATACGACGAGCTTAACCAACACGCACTAACCATCGGTGTATTGGTCTTCATTGGACGTCGGTCAGAAAGTCTTTGCCGATCTTTGTCAATTTAGTGTTTGATTATCAAACCCACCCTGACTGCCAAGCGTGACTAACCATCACTGTTAAACTGTCGACCATCATTGTTAATGTTACTGCCAGTTCGATCAGAGTTTCATGTTACCCTTAAGCATGACTAAGTGAGAGAAAAAGAGCGGGACACCTTTAAATTTCTCCCCAATTTCAAAATTGCCCCTAATTTCTACCCTGATGCGATATTTTTGGTTGCTTTCTCCCCTAATGCGACATATTTAACTGTGACGATGATGAGGGTGAGTGACAACATCGTGAGATGTTTTCTCTTGGTTTACTCACCTCCTCCTGCACTGCTTCATATGTGTTTCCATTATTTGCTTTGCTTTGTCTCTATTTTTCTATGTGTGTTTGCAAAAAGTTTCTTCTTTTTCATGTTGGGTTGGGTTGTTCACTATTGGAGAGTTAGATGACTGATTTGGTCTACATTGTAACTTCTTAGGTATTTGAAATATCACTACTTCATCTCCTTCAACGTGGTGTTCGGATGATGTGAAATGGGAATCAAATCTTAAATAGTGACAACATCCATTATGTTTATCCCCACCTTTGCTTTCTGTGGAACATATCACAATATGGTCTATTGAGTGAAACAAGTATTCCATTCAATGTAGTGTGGAGTTTAGGACCCAATTGGGTCATAAGAAACTTACACAATGCCAACTACCTTATATAGTTGATTGTGGGAATATTAAGCTAGAGCAAAGCAATGTGGAGCCTGGGTAAATTTTATTGATTATATGTTGAGTTTTGAGGCCACCCTGAACATGAATGCATATGTTGTATACATCATTTTTGTAGTCATTGTTTATAGCAAGGTCTAAACCATATTTTATTAGTTTTGACGACATTGGAAGACTCAATAGGGTATAGATAATGTTTAAGATTAGTAAGAAGTTTAACAGGGTCTATATAGGCCAAAATCAGCTCATCTCCTTTAATCTTCAATTTTAGAAACTAGTTTAGAACCACTTGATCATGGTAATTTTTTTTTTAATCCTTTTCTTGAGTTGTTTTGAACATGGTAGCACATGTGTAAGGTAACAAAATATCCTTGTATTACAAAGGGACATGGGATAAGACCATGGATCGTCCCATTCCTATCTATATATAAAAAATACCATTCATTTTTGGGGTGTTCAGTTGGAGATGACCATAATTGTCTTATTTTGTATTTTTATCTGGTTTGAGGAGTGTGACTATCAATTTGAAATCAAAAGTTAGGTATAGGAATGTAGGTGTGGTGTGTTGTTTCTTCCATGCCTTCTATTGTTTAATAATTGTGATTGTGGCATAAATAAAATTTGAATTCCACTGGGATTATGTATGCAAATTTGAATATCTAGGGATTATGTGTCAATTATTTAACTAAATACCCATGTGTCAATTTTGATGTGTAAACCCTAAAACATAGGAATTTGAGGCAGATATTAAATGGTCTACCCCTCCTCTTGTGTTCACCTAACATTCATGTAGTTAATAATTTGATAACCCTCAAATTGTATTAGCATATAAAATAACTCATTGCACCCAAAGCATATTTTGAACACTTGCATTCATGTAGTAGAAACATTTTTTAATGTGTAATATTATTTAATTTTGCAATAAATTGAGATTTAATACCTGAAAATATAAAAATGTAAATGTTGTGGCTTCATCAATTTTTTTATTGTTGAGATGAGAACATTACAAACAATATAATAATCCCAAATCAAAAATATATGTTTGAAGTGATATAATGACATTAATTATCTACCATCATAAAAATCAAAGTGACAAATATGTAAAGGTTCGAAAAAATATTTAAAAATAAAATGAACATGAAGTATGCTAAAAACAATGAAATGAAAATGTAAAATTATTAACCAAATAACTAAGATAAAGATAAATCTATGCAATAATGTTTGTACTCATACATTAGAACTATTAAATACTTCTTAGATTTATACCATAGAGAAAACCTCATGATAAATAAGGTATTACTCTTTCTACTAAAAGATGATAGTGAACTAGTGCATAGGAAGAACATGTTCTTGAAAGGTGTGTAAGTCAAGAGATAAGTGATATAAATTAATTATGGATAATGTTACCATGTAAAATTAAGTTTTGTGTGAGATGGTGGATAAATTGGGTTTGTAGAAGGTGGTACATCCAAACCTATATATAGGTTTCATGGATTCAAAAGGACCATAATGTGTTGGTAAATGAGAAATACTTGTTGAAATTAATAATTGGCACACACCAAGATAAGGTACGATGTGATGTGATACCAAAGGATGTGTGTCATGTAATTTTAGGGTGGCCTCATAAATATGACTTGAATGTTAGGCATGATAAAATAGTGAAAATATAAAACTTATAAAATGATGGCAAGAATTTCATGCCAAGTTTGTTGAAGGATAAGTAATAAAGAGAGCACAACACTACCATGTTATCATTGTATTCCCTGAAACTATGTCCTATTGAGTCATTTTATCAAACATTTCATGTGCCTTCGATATGATTCCACATTTTGTATATATGTCTATAAGGGCATTACAAGTACATCATCTCTTAAAAATATGCTTTTGATTATTCTTTCATGGAACTCCATACCATGTTCTTAAGCTCCCACATTTTTTCAAATAGATCTTGTGTCTTTTGTAAATTGCCATATTTTACATACATGTATATTTGGGCACTCATGAAAACAACATATAATAAAAAACCACTCTGTATTATGCTTTTATGGATATCCATACCCTCTTTTAAAGCTTTGAGTCTGGCATAGGCTAGGAATATGCTAGTAAAGGTTATGGAGTCTGGGTTTATGTTTGCCAATTACATTTGTTTAAAGGTTTCCAAAGCCTTTTCAACAAGCCCATCTTGTGTATACCCTACTATCATTTTATTCCATGAAATTTGAAGAATTTATGAAGTGTATTTTTGTAAAAATAGATGATCAAGACTTTTCAAATAAATATTTGAGAGATCAGTCTTTAGTATTTCAGTAAGAAAGTTGAGGAAAGGGTATAAAAATGAAATGATATAAAAATTCTCCAAGATTCACAATAAAAAATGGACTTTATTTCCCACTTAAATCTTATGTTAAAGTACACACTTGATGTGTAGATACATGGCCAAGTCTTTAATTTTATAGAGGCGTTCAATAAAAATGGAACAATACCTCTGTTGATGTGCACATTTGCTTTGATGAATGCTTTCTTCCACCCTTACATAATTTGTATAAGTTTAAATGGCCTCATTTATAAAAATAATATCATTATCCTTAGAGCTTCATCTACATTTTATAAACTTAAAAACATTTGGTAATCTAGAAATGAGATGGCTTGTAAGCTTGGATGATGCCAAAATGGTAGTTCCTTTCAACTAGCTTGCAATTTACACATTTATGTTTTCCATTTTTGGGTGTAAGCATAAAATAAAAATATCCAACCCTAAACAAGATTTTTGAAGGAAGTGAGAGGCATGTTATGGCTCCATCTTAGTATGGAGGCACATAAAATAATTTTAAAGTACTAGTGTTTAATTTTAATCTAATATTTGTCATATCGGCTTATTATATTTGTATGACACCACTTTAGAGTATGATGTTTATAGCATTGGTGTTTCTATATTAAAAAAGGTCCTCTTGCATATGTAGTTTGTATGGTGGTCTTACTCCACCTTTATAAAAATAATTGATACATATCTCACTACATTCTTACAAGTACATTTCTAAAGTTAATTTTATAGAATGATAATTATTTAATCTTTATACAATCTATATTTTAAATTGACTGGGCAATCAATAATCACTCTATTGAAGAATCTATTTTGTAAGATGTAGTGGATCATATATATATATATATATAGTTTGTGTGTTTGTTTACAATATGTCACTATTTTTGAAACCCCTCTCTAGTTGGAATTTCAATCACTTATGGAATTCCATAATCCAACTAAGAGATATAACAAGAAGAGACTTTGATCAAGTTTTTATCAAATTGAATGAAAATTTCTATTGGCTACCACCTACTTGGGCTAACCATGCAAATCACATTGTAAAGATTTGGTGAAATACTAATAATTATTTCACTTTGGATATGTGAAAAGGCAATTGATCATGTCGATAAATGGAAATCATGGATATAATTATTAAGACTAATCTCTTATCAAAATTAATTATTCCACAACATGGAATATATTTGAATCCCATGATGAAAATTTGGTTTGATAGATAATTTTATAGAACTAGTTATGCAACATTCTTACCAAAAATATTATTTCATACATATCACCTTATGATTTGATTTCATCTTTCAATGTGGGACAATCTTCATGATAATTGTGTAGAATTGTGGAATTATCCAGATTCAAATCCTAAATTAAATCTTGAACACACGTAGGATGAACTTACATACCAAGAAGTGATGTGGTGAAAAGTCATTTTCCAACACCATCACAAGAATCTAAGGATGATATAAATGCCCATGATTATGATGGGCACTACTCAGATTAGTTATAAAGAACTAGCATTAGACAATAGTATATGGCTACTTTAATACAACTATTTTCCATTTAGTCTATTCCATCCATAAAATCTTATATAATGGAATTTACTAAGTGGAAATCAAATTTTGTAATTGGAATGTTGACTCATCATCCGAAGCCTAGAACATCTTTCCCATATTGTGCAAAATGGAGATGATAAATTATTATATAATTTTGTACATGTAATGAAGAATAAGATTTCATTTAGTTTCATAATTTTGTTCTGTCATCTCATGGGCCTCCATAAATTTAGGGGCCAAAAAATGTGGTCTGATAGGTGGGAAGTATGGTAGTAGTGGTATATGACAACCAAAATATCACATGGGATATGTAGTGATTTCACTTTTTCTAACCCTATTCTAATTCTATGGGTTCTTAGAAACTTTGATATTTTAAAAAACCTATCTAGATTCTATAGGATTCCTATAAATTTCTCTTTTTTAACCCTTTCTTGAGTCTATGGGCTTCATAGCAAGATCACATTCTTGTGCCCTATGAACATGTATGTAGTTAGTGTGTGCCACTTAAGATCATATATAAATGTAACTACCTCATTCATCATAGTAAAATCACATTCCTACTCCCCATTAACATGAGTGTAGTTAGTACGTGTCACTTAAGATCATCTACAAATGCAACTACCTCGTGTATGCACTATTTTGCCTATTTCTATAGATTCATGATTTTAATTTGATATATTTTAAGAAGGGTTTTATATTGATTTAAATGAGGTTTTATACATTCGTATAACCTTTTTATTCATAGTTTTTGTCATATTTTTATTAAGTGGTTTTAATTCTCATATTTTAATTTCTATGTGCATTTCATGGATTCTATTTGTGGTATGGTTAAACATCACATGCGTTTATTGGTTATGTCTTAGTCAAAAGGAAGAAAATTTATATAAAAACATGTTATTTTCTCTTAAAAATGAAATCATATGGTAATATGACACTTTTTTATTTCATGAAGTGTCTTTACATCATGCCTCCTACATTGCTTTGATAGATGGGCTAGGCTTATGCTTATATTTATAAGATCAAATATTTTTGTGCATGGACATTGATTTTAAAGACATTTATCATATAATTATAGGGGATAGGGATGTGCCTAGAGGTCTTCTCACTAAGCTACATGATGATGCAACTTTAATGTATGGGTTATTTCTAGATATTCACATTTGTTGCAAAAACAAACATCTTCAACAAGCATCATCAGGGTAGAAACAAAATGAAATATGAAAAATCACTATGGATGCATTTATAATTCTTGATTTAGAAGACATTATTTTGGATGAATTTTTTGATACTTTGACCAATTTTCCATTGGTCAACATAATTGTCAATGCTGACATGTACTGATTTTTATTTACTCATTGTCTAATAATCACATTTGTAGTTACATACCATTCTCCATTTTATTTCCCTACTTGATGTAATATTCAAAGGATGTTATGATTTTTTTTTGTATATCTATTGTACTTATATCAATAAACAACAAAATTTAAACATATCTTTATGTAAACTTTATTTTGACTGTTTATATGGCATCATGAACTTCATAATATTATTACATACGACACACTATAAAATATATTTATATCTTGAATGACCCAATATAGGTTAAATGCAATACTTCATATAAAATAAATTATTTGAATGAGAGGTACAATAAATGTAGCAAAAAAGGGTGTTATCATGGTTGTTGATGCATACAAGTCTAATTGCCCATTTAAATGATGTGCATGTGTTTATATTGTATGCATTATTCAATCATTGTCATTTATATATTATAATATATTCCAGATAACATTCAATAAATAAAAATAATCCATTACAATATATAGAAAGATGCATTCACTCAATACCAAAAGTCTATTTCTAAGTCATTGAATGATATGTTCTCCTTGTAAGTTGCAATAGATGGAAAAAAGGTGGGAGGAAATAATGTGTCTTACACTGTAGAAGTCAAGTAAGGGTTCATTTGATTGAAGTTGTATCAATTGGGATAATTTTATTGATACAAATGAGGAGGACCTGTGGGCTGCCTAGGTTGACCAAGACAAGGTTGATGACTTCATTAAAGGGGAATCAAGAAGGGCATTGTTCCTTAAAAACAATTTGTGTTTCACATTGCAAGAAACAATTAGATTTTATTGAAAAGGATAACAAGATAACCACCACCTCTAAATATATCATCTTGGTCACATCACATTATAGATTACAAGTTTGTGTCTATTCAGATGCTATTATGTTTCGTTCATGTACACTTTTTGCACTTTGCATGACTATTTATTTGTTCACCACAATCATGTAGCTACTGGTGTTCATATGGCCCCAATGACTTTTGGGAAATTTATTCCATGCCAAAAGACAAGTCTTTAATACCCAACTTTAGAAAGTTTATTTGGTTAGTTCTAAAGCATATAAGGTATGGTTGTCATTATCATCTTATCACATGACGTACAATCTATAGAACTTATCATGTGATGCTCATATACAATCATGTATAACACATAAACAATGAACATAACTATTGTCATGACTAACAATATGAATAGTTAAAGGGTAATAAATGTTTTTTTATCCTTATATCTAATTCAAACTTAATAAATAGGTTCATAGGCTACTATTGTTGGGAATATCTACTGATTCTATCCAACTTAAACACCAGGAGATGGTGTATGAAAAACTTGTATTATTTAATGATGAAACACAGAGGGTGATTTCTTGAGCAAGGATGACACATATAATAGATAATAAATAATCAAGGAGGAAAAATATGTTTACAATACTAATAATGTAAAAAATGTTTAGGAGTGGGTATTGGTGAATCCTAACAAGTTTCTTTTTCTATTAAGGATACAATAGTGGAGAGCTTGATGGGGATGGAGAAATCCCCTTTATCTTGGGCATCCAACTCCCACAATATCTAGAATGGTTGTTGAGATTTAGGAAGCATAGCTTATTCGTGATGGATGTAATGTTTGGGATGAATGTAATGAAGGTATTATGCCAATGTTTGTAAGAGTAGTTGATAATATTTGTTTTTTTATGTTTGTAATAATAGTAGTTGTTCCAATGTTTTTATTTTTTTCTTTTACAGTTTTAATTGTATACATTATTGGAATTTGATTTCAAACATGAATGTGTGCTCATTTCATAGGTCATTATGTCTGAGTCATGTAGCGTTGATATAAGAAAATGGTTACAAATTTTTCTTCAAAGAGTGCATTTGAAAGGCATTAAATTTATAATTAGTGCCTTCATGGTTAATGATTTTAGTGTAGAGATAAAATCTATAATGTGTGTCATCATTATTCCTACATGCATCATGGATTTCATATTTGGATGTTCATAGACAAAATTCCCACCTTATTCCATTCACTTATGTAAAAATATTATGATATGTAGGGAAACATTTGACTATGACGTCTACTTATGCATTTGGCATGTTTGTCACATGTGGTTGAAGAATTTGATATCAAAGGTGAAAGATTATGATGTAAGATGTGAAATGTTTGTTGAGTTAGGGTTTATAATTCATAGTTTTAATAATGAAAACATGGATACTAGGGAGTCCAAAAAAATTGAAGAAAAATATCACTCCTCTCAGGCTGGTTTTGTTGAATAATGGGAACAACACTAGGTGCACAAGGTTGAAATGTGGTCATGATATTTTTAGACACTTATGCATGTTGGGAAAGACACCAATGTAGCTATAATATCTTACCATTCCCATTTTAAATGTCATTTCCTAAGCACAATAAATACTTATGTACATTTTAGGATGTATTAGATGGTTCACCAACTAATAACATTAGTTTACATATATTATTGGTGGTTACAGCTATACAAGGACACGATCTTCCAAAATAACTTCAAAGTAGAAAGAGTTGAAAATATCTCATGGGTATGGGATTTAAATATCCCATATTTTCATGTTACCTTCGACAATACACAACCTCATATGGCATGGGTGAAAAGTATAAAAGATGAGATGTTTCATTATCACATGTTCAATGTAATACCTTCTATGTCAATGTGTAATTGCTCATTTTCACTCCAATACACTTGAAATCATGTGTTTAAGGTGGACCTCATAATAAATATGAAAACTTATGTGGTTGTAGAGGATGCAGCGATAGTGCATAGTGTTAATGAGAGCATCAATAACATCTATTTTGAGCACCATGTAAGTTTTGTTCCCCCCCATACTATATGAATTGATAAATTTGAGGTGAATATCATTTTTGTAATACATTTTCATTGCCTAGGTCAAAGACAATGGAGTTTAAATTGAAAATGAGGGAGAAAAAGCCATGGATGTTAGAGATTTTCACACTTAAATGCATTGTGTATCAGATATGGATATGTAAGGATCAAGCCATGTACTAGAAGGTGTTGTATAAAATTTGATGGATGACATTGAAAACCAATTGAGGGAGGATGAGTCTAAATATAATAAATAATTGCAGTCATATGTTTTTCATATTTGCTAGAATTTATAACTAGATGTTTTCATTTTATGAATAGATCTCATATACTTTTGGAGTTGATGATGTTGACAACTTGATATGTGGATCACAAGATATATTTGATAGATGTTGTTCAATATATAGAAGGGTAGATACTATGTCATTCATCAAAAACTATATGGCACATGTTTAAAACAAGGTGTAGAGTAGGGAGATATCAAATTCATAACACCTAATGCCTCATCCATTTAAAAATGTGCAAGATGGGCATAAAACTTCTACTCATAGATAGAGAGTATTCATAGAAAATATGAATAGACAAACATCAGAGGATGTCGTAGGAGACCACACTTTTTCCAAAACCACCTCATAACAATCCAAAAATGATAACTCTGGGATGATGATCTTAATAGGGTGGCAAAGTGAGAAAGGGGTGGACATAAAAGAGATAATGCATCTTGATTGTAGCCCTTTGTAGGTTTTTGTGATAACATAATAAAAATAAATGCATGTAACAACAATAAATGCATTTAATGAAAAATAAATACCTTTTTTTGAAGGTGAATAGTTATTTTAGGCAACCCACATACAATAACATATTGCATAAAATTATTTTCTCTTAAAGGATTTTGTGAACAATATTTAAAGCTTATCCAAAGAATACGATAAATCTAGCCATTTTTTAAACAAAAAATGAATATATAAATATTGTATAAAAAAGAATCTTACTAATAAGAGTTACTCTTCATCATCTCTGATGATTTCCCCTAAATAAAAGCATCAATTATGAACCATGGAAGTTAAACTTATCTATCTCCTTGTTAATGTTTGCAATTAATTTACCAAACCCATTAGGATCCTATAGTAACAAAATACTATGAAAATTTCATATTGATAAGATACACACATTCCACACACTTAGAAAATATGTTTATCCCAATCCATTAAGTAGACCTTAAAAGGAAACCCAATTAGACTCATCACTTTCTCACTTGGTGATCACCTTCCATTCTCATTGTCTTCTGTAGACTGATTAAACTTGAGGAGTTTTTAGAGGTGTTTATGGGCCTATATGAAGTAGATATGAACACAAGGATTTATATTAGTTCCCAATTGACCTTACCAATTGATTATCATCCTTCAACTCTCCTCTTAACACAAAATTTAATAAGAAAACTTATTTTTTACCCTGTCTGTACAAATAGGGTACAAGCCAACTAGATGGTATGGATCTTGAGAGATTATTCTTTAATTTCAAAACCATTTCTTTCCAATTAGGTAAGAAACAAGGGTTTTAGAGTGTAGCTCATTTTGAATCTTAGAATTTGTTCATAAAAACCTGACATTGAACCTATGAAAAAACTCCACTAAAAGCATGTTTAGGACCCTATTCAACATCTCCCTACTCCTTGGGCCTCCATGCTATGTTTTTGTACCCATGTGAGCTCTTGAAGTTGGCTTCTTGAGCTTGGGAGTGTAATCTAAGTAAGCCTGAGGTGTTTTTAAGCCAAGAAATGAATTACTTGTGATCTCCTCTACATTCCAATGGATTAAAACCATCTCATATCTCTCCTTGGATATGATCAAGTGTATTTTATGGTTCACTTAGTGTTATAAATTAAATTATCCCTCTAAATGGACTTTAGGCCTAGTCAAGCCTAGTAGGCCTAACTATACTTATGTGGGTTTAGGATACCATGTTTTGCTTATCATTACTACAAGGACTCATTCATGATTTAACTCAGTCTCGAAAACCTTCTTTAATGTTTTAGTAATGTATAAATCATCCCCTATCATTCTCATATTAAACCTATAATCCTTTTATTTCTTAGAGTACCCTCTGTTTGAGACAGAACAAAGGGAACTTCACCTATCTTATCATCAAGTATATATACCAATTTTTAGACTTATATCACCTCATTAGGGTAATAAATCAACACAAACCTCCACAAAGACTAAAAAAATTAATGACTATGCAAGACTCCTTGAGTTGACTTTGGGTTGAGAATGTGACGGTTGTCATGGTTCTATTTTTATCTTTTTACTTATATATTTAGAATTGGTCTTATCAATTTGAATATTTTATAATCATGTATAGCATCCATAATTATTTTCCAACTCTTCAAATTGCACTCTCCATAACTAGGCTAAATTGCTTGCTATATAAAACTTTAGGTACATATTTCAAGAAAATGAGGTTATAACTATAGGTATCCATCAATTATAGACCTTGTACATTATTTTTAGGATATTATTGAATTAAAAAAGGTCCTATCCTTATTTTTTTATACCTATCTCTTTCCATAGGTCTGGTCAATCTCCAAATTGTACACTCTTAGTATATAGTTTAGTTGTAGGTGGTCATTATGTTTGACAGTCTTGTAGGTTGCCATCAATGGGAATAATGTGGTTAAAATTATTTTTAAATATACTAAATAAATAGGATATGTCCATTATTGAGACAACTCAATTATTAGTAGTACTTAACAATTAGCATCTCCAACTACATGACTAGTTCTCAAGATGCTCAACATGACTATATGAGGTCTTCAAAACTCAAACATCCTATAGGTGCACATATGCCTTGAGACATATATTTCACCATCCTAACCTTTGGGAGCTCCTTTGATGTAGATAAACTATTTAATTCTCTTCTCCCTTACTATAATTCCTGTAATGTATCTATTCATGCATCATAAGTCTTATCAATCTTCTCTTTTCCAACACCTTCTCACTAGTTTTCACCATATTCTCATTCAAGATCCTTTTTACTAGGATTATTTATACTCTTATAATCTAAATTTAGATTACATTAAACCCATCATATTCATCCATTCAACTCATTCTACTCACATTCTCATTCCCTTTCATTTTTCTCCTACACTAAGCTTCACTAGACTCCTTGCTTCTCAACACCCAACTTACTCCACCTCTTGTTATAGGTCTTGTGTGGATGACATTTAACATGTATAACCTATTTTAATATCAATAAATGTTTTTCCATTTTAATCACACTCTCTCACATTCTCAACTACCCTTTACATCCTCAAACCCATAAACTCAGTTGTCATTTAGTAGCCTTTTTTCTTAGTTTTTCCTTCTTTACGGACAAGTATAGTTATATATTGAGAAACCCAATACATATTTTACACCATATATTGTATTACACCTCCATATAATGTTTCAAGTTTTAAATCACTTTCTAGATACCATTTCCAACACCTGCACAGTCCTAATTAGGTCTCTAGGGTTCTTTACGGACAAGTATAGTTATATATTGAGAAACCCAATACATATTTTTACACCATATATTGTATTACACATCCATATGATGTTTCAAGTTTTAAATCACTTTCTAGATACCATTTCCAACACCTGCACAGTCTTAATTAGGTCTCTAGGGTTCTTTTTTACACAGTGTCCAAAATTTGTATATACAATGGCTGTACACACCTAAAACCTTCATATTATACTCCATCATGTCAATACACTTAAAACTAAAAAATTTAAGAGTTTTCATTGGTTCAAACATTTTCTATTCCACCTTTTGTGTTTTTCCCTAAACTACAATTTTTTTTAGTCTATGTAGCCTAAGAGGGATATAAATAGGTTTATTGATTATTTATTAGGTGTAAAGCCTCAAAATGATATGTGCAAGGTTTTTACACTTATTTTACACCTTTTTCAAACTCCAAATTTTCTTGGTTTCCTTTTAATCATGTTCGATATATGGATTTTACAGTGTTCTATGCATATAGACTAAATATAACAAACTAACACAAGTTTTATTTACTATATAATGACTTACCTACTACTTTAAAAATATCCTTCATATGTCTCTTTCATCAAGGTTATCCTCCCCAACATATCCATCCCTTAATCTTCTATGTCCTTTCATAAAATTTGTTAGTAAAGACTCATACATATGTTTAGTTATTGTCCTTGGGAACATAGTAATCACAATATTATTTTTTTAAACATTTATCTCTTATTGAAGACACACACATAGATGTTATATTTAAATATCACAGCTCATTAATGGATCTACCTCTCAGTTCTCACTTAAATATTATACTATCTTTCTAGACATGTTTTCTTTTCAAATTCTCCCAGGATTCCTATTACAATTTTGCTAAAACATAGTTCTTGTAACTTCAAGTTACAGAATACCAAATAAAGGATTCAAAGATATTTATATCTCAAGAATAGTCATAAAAAGAGATAATAACATAGGTATATAAGCATATGTTTTAGATATATTACATTTTATTGATTTATTCACTTATATAATTAACATTAGGCCAACATGGGCAAATTATAGGGTCTTTCATTTTCTTCATTCTATATACTATCCCTCTATACCTCTAAGTACTCCAAAGACTTATAACTAAAGACTAAAAAATGTTAACTTCTCACTGACCTCTATCATATGATTTTACTCCCTATCTCAATCCAAAAATCATTACATTACATGGGAAACTACATTTCTTGAATAACTAACCTTTGACAACTACCTTCACATATGGATATTATATTCACTATTATTGGTTTAATGTGTTCTAAACATCAAATGGATAATTTTTGAGATATTTTCTCCTTATCTAATATTCAATATTCACTAATCCAATGGTCACTTATAATTTTTTACACATTTATGATCTATCTATATGCTCCCTAATACATTCAAGATATAGAACACAATGTTAATTCTTGGTTCACCAATCTAGAGTAGGTATTCCAATCATTCTCTCCTTCACTATCATCTGTAGTCCATTCTCTAAACTAAAACTATACACAAACCAAAAAATATATAATGGCCTCAAGGATTTTAAGGATAATATGTAAACAAGAATAGTTTATATTCTTATGCAAGGAGAGTAAATGCAATCAAAACAATTTTATTTATTCATGAAAAACAACCTTCATTACATGTATAGTCCATGAAAGGAATTGATCACCTTATTCATAGATTTTACCATCTTCTTTTCATTGTTCCCCTAACTCTCCTTCTCAGAGGTCTCTCTCCCCTCTGAATCTCTCCCCTCCCACCATTCACATAAAACTCTCTCTTAATTTACCATCAAGTTGATTATGTAACTAGAGATTTGTCACTTATTTTTATTCAAACAAGATAAACTAACATTCCATCAAATAAATTCTTATATGTAGACTCATCCCAAACAAAAAATAATAGTACTTATTCAATAAAACAAATCAAATCAACTTAATGCCTTGATTGACACCAGTGTATAATAGAGTATATGGAAGATTTGTGCTTTCCTGAGTTTCTCGACTCCACATTAATCTATTTAGTAATGAAATAGTCTGCAAGATCTCTAATGTCTCTAGGATTATAATACTATAAAGAGAAGTAATTTATTAACTATAATTATATACTTTATTAACTATAATTAAAACCTTTTCTTCTTTTCCTTTGACTATAATTATATACTTTGTTGATTGTCACCTACAGTCCATTGTTTAAAATTGTAACTACACACACAAGGGTCTACCTAGAGATTCAAGGGCATTATTAAAACAACACATGAACAAGATGAATCTATGTACCATTCAATATAATATTAAACTCACACAAAGGACATTTATTATTCATTTTAATCATTCTCTATTACATTTAACTATGTTTATCACTACATGCAGAATAATTGACTATAGTTTGTGAATTTTTTTTTGGCAATTATTGCTAATTAATTTTTCTATTTGTATGACAAGTGGAATTAATACTAAAAAACATGGGGAGTGTTTTGAAAACATGTTAGGAATTAAAAAAATTAAAATGAACAAAATCTATACTTGAGGAGCTAAATGTGGAACATCAAACATTGTACGAAATCTCTTGTCTTATGTCTAGTTCTATCAATTGGAGGGGGGTTAAAAGCACTAAAAATTTAATCCACCTTGATGTATTAAAATGTATGAATGTTATTATGAATTAAAACATGGCATATATTTTTTACCACATTCTAATGGAGAGTTATGATTACTTATCATTCATATACTGACTAGATATTAATTTCTATATATAGTGGTCATATGAATGACCACATGATGATGTTGTTTTTCCTAATGTGTGGGTACTATTCACACCATTGTAGCCTATATAGGGCCCTTCTTGGAGAATTTATTACTAACAAATGTGTCTAATGATCTAGATGTCTATATGTATTCAGATCAGGTACAAAATATATTCATTGGTGTAAAACTACCATTCCAAGTGAATTTCAAACTATATAGCATTATAAATGACCACTTTGATGCCTCCAAGCTTTGTCCAACCCATCTATAGACAACATTTTGGAAGAGGTACATAAACTCCCACAACACATATTTTTCTCTCATCCAACTAGGGTGAAGGATTTCAAGAATAAAACCACTATATTTTTACACACATGTTGCAGATGATGAAAGTGATGGTGACTAAAATACATCAAATGATAGTGATGATTTAGAAAGTGAATATAATAATTATATAGAAATATATTTCAATATTGATTAATAGTTTTTGGTCTTTTAATCAACTATGTTTGAACATGTTTAATTTATTGCTAAAGAAAGTACATATTTATTTGTATATTATTTGAAATTATGATTCTAACTAGTATCAGTCAAATTAGACCCTCACTTTTTCTTGTATCCATATTGATCTATAATGTGCTAATATTTTACCATAGGCCTATAATAGTGTTTGATGTTTTGATCAATAAATAAAATGATTTCACTGAATGAAAAAGAGTTTATAATGTTAGTTTATATATTTTTGTGTGTTGTCTTATATAAATTGAGTGTTTATATATGTTGTTGATCACTTTCACCATGACTATGTATGAAAATATAGAAGTATGCGAGTAGGCCTATATAGGTATATTCACAGTATGAGGCATATTTATGTTTTAAGTTTCTCTTGTATTCATTTTATTAGTATGTAAAATTATGATACATATTATGGTGAAAAAATAATAATTTTACATATTTCATAAATTTTATTTTGTTGTTCACCTTATTCTTTCTTAGGTCTGTAATTCTTACAAATTGTACATAGATTCCTAAATATCATGAAAAAATCACCAAATGACACAAAATATGATAAAAAATAATTATAAACTACTTATCCAACATTGGGACACCTTAAAATAATATTTAGAGTCAAATAATGAAGCAAACCTTCAATTTGTATTCCTTTTTAGGTCTATTCTACCTTATACATAGTCAACTTGTAAATAAAATTCTTTGACATTATAAAACTTCCAATCACATGGAAATAAATATTAAAATATTGTATGGTGATCAAATAGAATGAAAAAAAAAATTAGATGATTTAGATTCAAAATCTATTGGTAAAAACCCATTTTACATACTTTTCTAGGTCTCTTTACATGCACCTACAGAAATTCTGAACATAGTCATTCATTTATTCATAAATAAATTAAATACACAAGATGAATTAAGAAATTGGTGCTAAATAAAAATCAATTTTTTAGATTAAAAATTTAATAAGCATGTGTTTTAATTGATTCAATCCAAAGTGATAAGCGTATATTGAATACTAGACACATAATTCATTATGCACAACTAATTATTATTGCTCATGTATGTAATACCACATGTATTGTGAGACATACCATTGGCTTGCATATATGGAAACTATTCCTTTATGATTTGATTGCATGACCTGTATAGTCTCTACCCTTATATCACAGAGTGATTTTATGTAGGCATGGGTAGCTTGTACATTGACAAACTTTATTTCGGTGTCCATCTTCTCATCCCTCATTTTAAAAAGTGCATGGTGAAAATTATTAAACTCTCTAGTATTCTTAGTCAACGTATTTTATAACTTGATAACCTTTTCCCTTGCATAATTGAGAATCTCAGATAAAAACTAGTTCTCCCTCTCGAGTGATTATTTTTTTATAGATGCTATTGATAGATGCAAACAAAGATGTTATTTTGTACACATCGCATTTTGGGATCTCATCCTTGAGAGAAGTTCTTCCATGTCATTGGGAAATTAAGAAGCCATATTATCTTCTAGATTTAGGACTTTATCTACAAAAAATACACATGAAAATCAATGATAGTATTCAATATTTTCATCATTGAAAATCTAAAAAAAACTAGACATAAATGAGGGGCCATGAGAACATTCAAAAGTTAAAAACATCTAATTTTTTATATTAAAAATAATTTCCTTACACAGAGAGTTTTCTAACTTAAATGAAAATAATGAAATCATTATATTAGCCAAATGTTGACAAATGAGAAAAGTGAGCAAGTTAAATGGATAGTACTACATGTTACAATGGCTAATGGCAAATTTAAAAATTACTTTAAAACACCAAAAACCAATAGAGAATACCATCATTACTTACCTATAGCATAGTAATTCTAATATATTGGAGTATTTCCCCATTGTTCTTTCCCCTCCTCTCCTACCTCAAACCATGGCCCATAGACATCGACAGTTATATTGATTGCTTGAATAGATAAACACATGATTTGAGACATAGGAATGTTAGAGAGATAAGCCATACATAAAAATATTATATTGCACTCCCTCCCACCATTATTAATTTTATACAAACATAGAGACATGAAAACATGTAAATTTTATCACCAACATGTGAAAGAATGAAAGGACAATAAGGTATACATGTCAAGATGATAGATCTCTTTTTGAAAGCATCACATACCATATGCATAAAAAATATATGATGAGTACATGGGAAAAACATTGCATTATTCAACCATGTATCATTATGCAATACATAGATAAATTAAAATTAACCACCAAACCATTGCTTAAGTTGTACATAAGTAAAAACTACGTATCCATTACAAACCAAAAAAAACACTTGTATTCAAATCTCCTATCCAAATAACATGTTTGACCACACATCATACACGTCATACATATTATGCCAAAATGTATATTTATAAATAACAATGTCTAAGGCAGTAGCCACAAGTCAATATCAATGTTCATGACATGGCCATTAGGCCTTTAGAAATGGATAAACAAGTGGAAGTAATCAACCATTTGAATGCATATATATGTATGTCACCCTAGATACATGAATTTGAAAATGTGCAGTTTAGAAATATCAACAAAAAGAAAGAATAGGAAACCAACATGAAGAATAAACTTGTCAATTTTGGTAAATATGAAATTATTATCATACCTCCTAAACATGGTCCATCCATGCCTATGATTGTACCAACTCATCTCCACCAAAATCCTATATGCAATAAAAATATACAACACTATCAAAATATATAATGGCAGGGTTGAAAGAAAGGGGGAATAAATAAGAATGCATATAATATGTAGTCATCATAATAAGTACATTATTAATTTATGAGGCAACCTATCATGCACACCTTCATTTTTTATGTCCCCCCCAACAAATATATCTACCATTCTACAAATGAATTTCTCTCAATGGAATGTGATCATCATCACTAGAATAGGTTTGAGGGTCATCCCTCTATAATCCAAATAGTTATTTTTGTAGAATATCAATGTTAATATTGAATAAGTTAAATTAAACTTAAATTTAAATTCATGAAAACCAATGAAGAAAATGCATTTAACATGGGGTCCATTGTTGCATGCACCTTGTTGTTGTTCTACCCATTCTCTTTCTTGCTTCATTTGTTGATGATATTCTCTTCACTAAATCCAAGTTTCCCTTTTCCATGCCATGTTTTCACTTAAATCATATGTACCCATCACATCATTGATATACTTCAAGGATGTCTCAGTGAGATAACATTACTTAGACACATCCTCTTAGCCACATTTGTAGTGATGAAGTCATTATATAGGTGACTATTAGCCACATCCACGTGTCTCTTCTCCACCCCTTCAAACTAAGACATAAAATAAAAAAGACATAGAATAATGTATTATGTGTCAAAAATGATGTAATAAATAAAAGTACAGATGCATAGTTCATAAATATTGATCATTTTACATATGTGGCAAGAATATTAAATTAGGCATTGAAAATACATAGACTATCAATCAAATTACCTTTGTTATCCCCTTGTCTGCATCTTTATTAGGTAAAAATAATTGATCTCACATTGGGATTGTATCCCTAGTTATTTGCAGGTAGGGGATGGTTGTCTCATAATAGTGGGAATACCATCCCCAATGTTTGATGCTCCATATGGCTTCCTCATTCAATCTCAGATGGGGTGATGGGAATGTCTAAACTAAGCACTTTAACATAATGAAAACTTATGACTGACTTCTTTCTCCTAACAAAATGCATATCACAACAGATTAGCATTAACAAAAAAATAATACAACTCAAATTCACCTTCGAGTGTAGTAGATGAAAATACATACCGTTTCTTGAATTTCAGCATAAAGTTATTTGAGGTAATCATCCATTTACCACTCATCCATATTGAATCTAGAGCAATTAACATTCATAGTATTAGTTACCAACAAAAAAAACTTAAATTTAAACAAGTTAATAATATTCTTTATGATACCTAACCTTACTAATGAACTACCTATAAAAATCAACGTAAAGGTCACCACAAGAGTACAATGATGTGCGGGTGGGAAGGGTAATATGAGTACTTGGATATGTAACATAGAAGTCACAAAATAATTAAGGAGACTACTATTCCTAAAATTGACACCCTATATTGAAAGTATATATTACGATCCTCCAACAAGGAAATGTACTTATGAGAAGGCATTACATTTTCTATAGATATTGTAATGTTCTAGAGTAGATATTTTCTTTCCACATTATAGAAACATAACATACCAATTCATTTAGAAACAATCTATATAATATGACAATGCCTTATGTGGCAATTCAAGGACAAGTTGATTGAACCTTTGTATTTAGTAGATGAGATAGAGAAATGTAATAGATACATTACATTTTGAAAACTTTAAAACAACCAAAACATGCTTGTTGTAAATTTTAAAGGTTACCAATAATATTTTTGAAGCCTAGAATATGAAGTCTATGGAGATTTTATACAGAAAATTTAATTTCAGTTACAACTTCTATGAAAGAGGTTGATGGAAATATTTAATAATCTCATTGAAAATTTTGAATGAATAAGTCAATGATAATAAGTATACATTATATAGTACAATTTGAGTACAACAAACATGGATTCACACACTTGTACAAAGTAGAAGTCTACACAAACACATGAAATGTGATAAAATTAACACTTTTAATGTACTTAAAAGCACACATCCATGATGACCCTATCACAAAGAATAGAGTACATTTAGGCACATGAAATAATAAATACACATGAAATGATGAATGAAATAACATGAATTAAAAATAGAGATCAATATATTAAATCTTAGAAAATATTATAGAGGTTCCTATACACCTTAAGCTACCCTATTGAATAACTTTATTTGTCAAATTCATAGTGCTTGTGCTTATGTATAAAAATAATTTATTAATAAATATAAAATCTTGGGGAAGCTTAACCTTATGTATACTAGGCCTCTGGAAAGGAGAAATAGGGTCTGATAAGTAGTAGGTATAGGTAAATTGAAGATAGATGTCCTTTTAAAGGATATATTAGAATCTTCATTGATTTTATTTGAATTTTTATATAAATAATTTATGCTCTCTAGAACCTTCATGAAAAGGAGGCTTACAAACACACTATTAATGTGCTTATTTGAAGCATTTTCAAATTTTACCATACCTATTATTGCTTCATATGTTTTGGATTTTATGTGTTAATAAGTTATGGATTCAATTTTTTCACATTTTGTAAAAAATCTAGTATTTCTTTCCTTGTTCAGTTTATTCCTTGGTTGGTAATAGTCAATTTCCACTTACCCTTCTTAAAATAGAGTCTCTATCTCTAATGGAGTTGTTTATTGGTCAAACTCCTAGTATATGCATATATGCACATTTAACCCATAAAATGGACCATATCAATTGTTAATGCATTGAACTTAACCTTATAAAAATTTGAATATTTTATGTAGGGTCATATGTACATTTTATTCATACCTATATCTATTGTGATCATAAATATGAAAAACTCTATTAAAATGATAAAAACCTAGTAGAGTGGACCATGACTCATTCAAAAATATTGTTGACTGGTTTATCAACTTTTATCAAAATTATAAACTTGGTATAATGGACTAGTGTTAAACCTAAGATTAAAATTGTAAATTTTCAACCTTCTTCTGACTACCTCTGCTTGAGCTATCTCACTCCACCTTGGATCCAACAGTGAGACAATGGTAAATGATATCTATTTGGCCTTTAGGATTTATCCAGTTAATAGTAGGGCAGTAGGAGGTCCATGATTAATGATAATAGGGCATGATAATAAGGGTTTATGGGCATGATAATCTAGGTTTACCATGGAATGATTCATATGCCACATTAGGTTCATGACACATGGCAAGATGAGTGACACCTATGTATTCATGGTTCATGGTCTTGGCCTCTTCATAGTTAATTTCAATGACAATGATAATGACCATGAACATGGCTATGACTATGACTATTGATTTGAGTGTCACAGTGATGGTGGTAGTGATCAAGGTGGGGCCGTTTGGTAGTTTAACAATGGTAATTAGTCAGGGTAAGTGATCAAGGGTAGGTTTGATAGTCAAATACTGGTGATGATCGATGAAGACTTTTTAGTTGATGATCAACCAAGACTAGCACAATGGTAGTTAGTTCATGCTAGTTAAGCTCACCCACCACAATAATCCATTCATTAGATAATTTGAATGTTTATGAATGTAACTTTAATTACCAACCATTTTGTCTGGTAATATTGTATTAGTTTTTGGGGTTTTTACAAATAATTTACGTTGGTTATGAATTCATATATTATTTAAATTAGAAAAATTTCAACATTTTCCTCACACACTCATGTCTAGATTCCTTATTTGATGGTGAAGGTGTTTTAAAAATAATTTTCCTGATATCTTATATAAGGAGTATCACTTCATTATTTGAAGATTCTATGAAAGGTTTCTCTTAAAAACAATGGTCACGTAATAGTTGAAGGAGCAATAAAATATTTTATTTATTGATCTATATAATAGATTACAAAATGCATCAATAAATAGAGGATTGTAGCAAATATATAAGGTTCTAAAAAATTTATAACATTAACTTTAAAATAGATTAAAAATAAGCATAAATAAAAACCAAAAAACTTTATCCTATCACAAGTTATAATTTTAATGCATGATTTAAAAATAGAAGCATTGAGAGATATTAAATCCCTATTCTAACACACCCCATTAAGTTATACCATAGACTAATTCCACCTCCATAATGTCCAGACTTCATCTTAGATGTTCAAAACTCTATGTAGCTAATGCTTTTGTATATATGTCTTCTAACTAGTCTTCAGATCTACAAAACTCCAAGTGGATTTCTCTATTATATACCAAATCTCTGCTGATGTCATATCTGATGTCAACATGCTTACTTATCTTTTGAAAATCATGATTCTTTGACAATGCATAAAATACTAGTGTAGGATTTCATGCTTATATAATAGATCTATCAACACTCTCTACATCTAAACTACTTGTTATGCTATTGATTTTGGTACCACATACTATGCTTTTACTGATGAAATTATCACTATAAACTGCTTCTTTGATGTGCATGGAACCACACTTATACCAAAATAAAAAACATATACACTCTTCCTATCATATGTGCTACCTTTAAAATCACCATCAGTATAACCAATTAAATCAATATCATTAGTTTTGGAATTCAATATTCCATATCATATTGTTCTTGCAACATATCTCAATATTCTCTTCCTAACATACTGATGTGAGCCTTTTGGTGACTTGATAAATCTCTAAATCAAAATATTTACATACATAATATCTGGCCTTGCAGCTATGAGGTACATCAAACTTCTAATGAGTCTTTTGAACATAGTTCGATCAACATTAGATCCCTTGTCTTCTTTGTTGAGTTTTTTACATGTTCCAACTAGAGTTAAATTAGGATTACAATTCATCATCTTGAATATTCCAATCATATCCTTGGTATAATTATATTGACAAGTAAATATACTATTATTATGATTAAATAACATCAATGCCTAGAAAATATTTCATCAATCCTATAGTTATCATTTAAAATTATTTCTTCATTGTTGATTTGAACATGTCTATAGAAAAATTTATATTAAATATTAAGTCATCAACATATAAACATACGATCAAAATATTAACTTGATTGTTAATTTTTGTATAAAACATAGGCTCATAACTACTTTTGTTGAATCCATTGCTTATAAATTATGATTCAATCTGACTATACCATACTCTTCATGCTTATTTGATCCCATAAAGAGTTTTATTCAATATGTATACCTTGTCTTCCTATCCATGCACTTCATAACCTGGTGGTTGTTCCTCGTATACTTGTTCTAAAAAACAATTCAAAAAAAAATATTTAATATCCATTTGATAAACCTTTCAATTACTTTGTGTTGCTATGAATAAAACCGTTATGATTGTATCAAGTCTTGAAACTAATGCAAATGTATTGTTATAATCAATTCCATGTTGTTGAGAAAAATATCTTGCTACTAACCTTGATTTGTACTTGTCAACTTATCCTTCTAGATTTAACTTGGTCTCATACACCCATTTGACTCCTATGTTGTCTTTACCTTCAAGTAAATCTACTAGTTTCCATGTTTCATTTCTTTCATTATAATCCATATCTTCATCCATAGCCTTGATATAATGATCTTCCTTAGATACTTCTTCAAAATATATGTGATCATGAGAAAATAAATCAAATTTTAAATGTAAATGTAAATTTTATTCTCCTTGATGACAAATTTATTTCAAAATTCTTATTTTCTTACCATTGTACCTTGATCTTAATGACAAAAGTGTAGAATATAATTCATTTCTTCCTTGTGAATTTGGACTTGCATGCACTAATGTTTCACCTAGCATAAAATTTATTGGTGTTCATAGGTCTCCTTAATTATCTCCTTGTATATTTTTGGTTGGATTACTTACTTCTTGTGAACTTGCCTATGAATTTGAGTAGCCAACTTTCACCCTTGTTCTACTAATTCTTCTTCTTCTTCGTGAGGTATTACTGCTCCACTTATAATTATTCTATCTATACTTCCATCCCGAGCTTCCTCTTCTTTGAATTCAACATCTCTACTAATGATTACATTATTGGTAATGGGACTGTACAAATTTTAAGCTTCTAATTACTCACGATAACCAATAAAGATACATTTTTTGCCTCTATCATCCATATTTATTCTTATTTCTTCTAAAACATTTGAATATGCCACACATCTAAAAACTCTTAAGTGATATTTCTATCAATCCATGCTTCATGTGGAATTTTATCATTAACACTCCTTTTAGGACATCTACTTAAAATATAAATTACACATATAACTATTTATACATAGTAGTCATTCAACAAGTTCTTAGCCTTCAACATACTCCTAGTCATATCCATGATTATTTTTTTCTAGCTCTCTGCAACACCATTTTGTTGTTGTGTGTATCTTGTAGTAAACTATTTATTAATTCCATGATTTTTGCAAAAATCTAGAAACACATATGAAGTGTATTCACCACCTCTATCTGACCTAAGTACCTTGATGTATAGACCACTATGTTTTTAAACCATTGATTTGAACTCTTTGAATATTCCAAAGGCTTGAAACTTCTACTTTAGAAAATATATCTCTAAGTTTTCCGACTAATATAATCAATGAATGTTACATAATATAAACTTCCTCCTAATGTTGAAATCTACATAGGCCCACATATATCAGTGTGAACAAGAAATAATGGTGTCTTTGATATTTAAAACATTTTTATTTGAAAACTTTCATTGGGTTATTTTCCAAAAATACAACTCTCACATGAACTCGATGGCTGCTCAATTTTTGGTAATCCTCTCACCATCTTCTTCTTCTATAATAAAATCAATCCTTCAAAATTAAGATGTTTATACCTTAGATACCATAACCATGTCAAATATAAATGGGCTTCCTTGTAATTTGCATCAGGGTCTTCTTAGCTTAATTTCTCAATCTTTGTAATCAACTTGTCACTTAGAAATTTTTATAGTATAGTAAACACATTATCTTTGAATTATACTCTATAACCTTTATGATGAAGTTTCCCAACATTCATGAGATTATGTTGTGAATCTAGGTAAAAATAAACATCTGGAACATATTTTCCTTCACCATGTTTTGTGAAAATGTTAATCACACCTTTACCCATCACTGATACTTTGTTATCATTGCTTAGCTCAACTTTTGACTTCATTAAACTATCTAATATTAAAAACAAAACTCTATTTCATGTTGTATGATTATTGCATCCACTATTTAAAAACTAGATATCACTAAAAATCTATTGAGCAACATGACATGTAATGAATAATGAGTCAGAATTGCTTTCAGATACATCTAAAAAATTTTCATTTTGCTTACCCTCATTTGCTTATTTTCTTAGCACTCGTTCATAATGACCAAAATTCATGCAATAATGACACTAAGCATTGGATTTATCATACCTATGAGAATGTTAATGAGACTAGTCACTCCCTTTGGAACTATGAGTATTGATAGTCTGATTTGTCCTTACACCTTGATCTAGACTACTCCTTCCACCTCTTTGATTATTATTTCTACCTTTGACTTTGATCTTGATCTTCCTCTTCTTATACCTCTTATGAATCAAACCTATGATTAAAATCACTATCTAAAGAAGAATTATTGTTCATGTTCATTATTGATCCATAAGATAATAAAGACCCCATAAACTCATCGATATATTGTTGTGTTAGATCTTTATATTTTTTAATATCAATAATAATAGAATTAAACTTACCATGTAGAATCCTGATAATCCTTTTTACAACCTTTTGATCATGTATTTATTCTCCATGTAATATGATCTGATTAACGACATTCATGACTTGATTTAAAAATTGGTTTATGGACTCTAAATCTTTCATCTACACATTCTCTAAACTTCTCTTGAGAGACTATAATTTAGCCACTTTTACCTTGGTGGTTCCATCATAAGATATTTTCAAAATATCCCATACCATCTTGGACATAGTTATTGTTGTAACCCTATGTAAAATAGACTCATCCATTACTTATTAAATATAAAATATGGATTTTACATCCTTTTTCTTATTTTCTCTGAGTTGGTCAATCTCTGTTTGTGTCAAATTCTAATAGGCTAACTGATATATAGGGTTTATGAATCCATTCTTCAATAGATTTGATACATCCTATAAACAAAACAATATTTTCATTTTGATTGACCAAAAATCATAATTTTTACCTATAAAAGTTATAAATTGAGGTTGAGTGATGGTGTTAGTCATTGTCATGGCTATGAATTGAATCTTCTTATTTTTTGTTGTTTTTATTTTTTATCCTATCTTCTACCGAATAGGCATTTTTCTATAGCTACATTTTATTTTACTGAAAGGTTGCACCTTATTTTTTGTGTTATCTACTATATATTCTTTGGTATCACTTAACTTATCCTACCTCTACCTATGCTCTATCTCTTCTTTTACACTTTTGCTAGCTTTTTATTTCTCCCACACTCACCTGATCTTTCTTCCAACACTTCTACCTATTGTCAAATGCCTAGGTTTGACCGATGCTTTTTCAAGTTGCTCTCTCTTCCCATGACCTCCTTTCTACAAGAAAACTTGTGTCTTTTCCAACCTCCTGTGCTCTAATACCACATTGAAGGAGCAATAAAATATTTTATTTCTTGTTGTTTATAATAGATTACAAGATGCCTCAATAAATAGATGACTTAAACAACTATAGAAGGTTATAAATGTTTTAGAATAACAATTTTAAAACAATTTAAAAATAAGCATAAAACAAAAAACTTTATCCTATCATAAGCTACAGATTGAACACATGCTTTAAAAATAGAAGCATCGAGAGAACTTAAATCCATATTCTAATAGTAGCTAATCCTTACCCTAGATTTATATTAAGAATCATTTGTGCTTGAATTCATATGTAAATTTTTGATTTAATATTGTGTAATTACTTGTCATAATCATTAAAAAAGTAGAGAAATTAAAATAAAATAACATTTCATCTTGAAAATAACATTGCAAAAATTTTAGGTTTGAAAAGTTAATTTTTTTATTATGCAGACATTAAATAGGTCCAAGAAATTATCCAATAAATAGGTATCACCAAATTAATAATATCTTTGATACATTATTTGAAGTACAATGTAATAGTTTATGTAGAATCTAGATCCATCACATAACATTAATGTCTAATGTGCATATTTATTTCCAATGATTCTACCATAGATATCTATCTATCCCTAGGAACATAAATTGTTTGTCAGATGGAAATAAACTTTATATGTGGCAATCACTCCATGGATATTGTTATTATAAGTGTCACTGAAAGGGTTACTCCTCCAAAAATTTATATTACTTGAATATTTTTGGGAGGTTTAAGAAAAATAATTTTGTATTAAAATGATTAGATGGTGATTTAAATGTATGTTTTATGAAGTATGTGGAAAGTATGTGCTCAACTATTTATTGGTTAATTATGACTTTTTTAAGTATTAGTGTTTTTATGAACTAAATTGATAGAGGGGAAGCACCCTTATAACTATTGCCACATCATTTACTTCAAAATATATGTACACATATGTATAAAAAACACACTAATCAAAATGAGCTAGCTTAGGCTTAGAGTAAGTCCTTCCTAGATAATGCAAAATAGAAGTACCAAGTACTAATAAAAGAATTTAGACCCCAACTAGAGTTAAGCTTATCCACCATAGGCATGTGGGGAGTAAGCCATCCATAGCCAATTTGGGGGGTGTAATTATGAAAAGGAGTTTCAAGATACCACTTCCAATCCTTCCATCAAGGATGAGTGGAGTGAATAGAAATATTGTGAAGCATGAAGGGTGGTACAATGTTAAAGGTTTCCTAGTAAGACTCTTGATTAGAATTGGCTAACCAAAATTTGGTTTTTACCTCTTTCCAAGATATCTAGGAGTGAGATCGCCTACAAAAATATCTTAGACATTAGGAATGCCTCCATAAAACAACTTGAGAGCATTGATCTGAGGGACCTCACCTAGAGGAATTTTTTAAAAATTGATTATAGATGACCACTAACATGAGTGGGAGTTAATAGACAACCCATCTCAGAACCCAGAGCCATTCTTTGAAGCCATAGTCTGATCCTTTCCTATGCCTTCTAGATGCTTTGAGCCATAAAGGACTTTGTAATTTAAATAATTTTTTTGATGATAAGCAGATTGGATAAGTTGATCCATTTATAGGATTTTTTTCCCTTAGGTAATCTCAAAGAGATATAGTGTCAAAATAATACATTCCAAGATTTCTTTCCTTCAATGGCCCACACAATCCATTTGGCGCATAAAGTTGATCCTTAATGAGCCATGTCATTGAGCCCCATACCTCCGACATCCTGTGTGAGATAGTAGTATTCCTAAGCCACCCTATGGAATCCATATCCATGAGAAGAATTGGTCTAAATAAAATCCCTAAGGAATTTATCCAATTTTTGGTAAAATTTTTGTGAAGGCACCCAATATGAAGAGTAATAAACATGGGTGGTCGCAAGAACTTTCGGGCATATTGGAAACTTACTTGCTAATGATAACATCTTAGTCACCTAGTATCCCATTTTCTTAGCTACTCTATCAACAACATATTGCCAAAATAGGGGTGTTGAGGTATTAAAAGCAAAAGGGATGTCAATAAACTTGAAGATTTCATCATGTTGGATCCATGCCCAACCGTTTTTTAAATGCCACACTGGTGGGGGGAGGTATGATTGCCTATAGTAACAAGTTTTTTTCCATTAGATACTGGAGCCAAAGGAAACATAGAAGGTGTTAAAACTCTAAAAGGCATTATCCACATTATCCTCATCTTCAATGAGAGTAAGGAAAGAATCATCCACAAAGCGACCATTCAACAATTACATATCTTAGTGTAAGTTTTTTATATTTGGAGGGAGATTAATTCCCTTAACAAGGACCCTAGCTTGGGCATTACTAAAATGATATCCAAAACCATTAGGTACAATGACATATAGGGTGGGTGGCAGAGGACATCCCTGGTGAATGGAATAGAGATAACTAAATTACTTAGAAGTGATCCATTAATGGAGAGGATGGCTAAGGCATCTAAAAATAGGATATGAATGGTTTGAATGAAATTGGGCTTGAATCTTAGGGCTCTAAGCATGGCCAAGATGAATGGCCACTCAATATGGTCATAGGCTTTTTGAAAGTCAAATTTAATGAATATAACATGTTGCTTAGACCTTATATCCCAGTCTATACCTTCCCAGACTGTAACGATGTTGTCTAACATATATCTACTTATAATTAATCCTATTTTCTCAAGGTGAATGATGTGTGTTAGTAGATTACATAACTAGAGTGCCACAACCTTAACAATGATCTTATAGGAAGCATTTAATATGGTGTTAGGCCACCAATTACAGATCAACTCAAGATCCCCTTACTTAGGTATGAATATAATGTTTCCTTTATTTATATTCTTTATTAGAAAATGAATGCAAAAGGCCTCTTGAAAACACGGTGTAAATCACTACCCAAAAGATCCCAAAGGGTTTTATAGAATCATAGGGGAAACTATCAATGACTAGAGCTTTGTCATTTATCATGTGAGACACCACATCATGTAGATAATCCAAAGCGAGGATCCTATTGAATGCTACCTACTAGGTAGAAGTGATTTTTTAAGGCAACACTATGAGACACTGGTGGAGGGCAATATCATGCTCTACAAATGAATCTTGAGCTTTAAACACTTGTTTATAGTGGTAGATAAAATATTGAATAATTTAGAATATCTTTGATAGTATATTGTCAGCATTAGAGAGATGAATTAGAGTTTTTGCTTCAAGTTTTGGCTGACAGCATTTGAAAAAATATCTTTGGAAGATTTATCCCCTATCTTGAACCAGTGGAGCCTGGATTTGACTTGAGCTCCTAGGGAATTGTAATTGTCTACTATCTAGATACACTATTATAAAGAAGAGACTCTGAACTAAAATATTTCATTGAAGGGATCTTTTTCCACTATTAAAATCATATAGCTAAAGTTTGAAGAACTAATAGAGTAAGAGTGTCTTCAAATTTTAGCATGTTGTTAGCCATAGATCCTTAGAAAGTGAGAGGTCTTTTTGATGGCATCATCCCACAAAAGAATCCATCCATATTCTTGGGATAGATGGGGATCTAAATTCTAAACACTAGGAATTTGAGCCATAGTGGGCCCATGCTTGAGTAAAGAAGTGTTTAGAGAGAATTATGTTTTATGGAGTTTGGGTTTCATAACTACCATGTCATTCAGAATCGAATAAGGGAGTGGTCAGAAAGATCAAAATCTAACATCACCTATATCAGAGGATGCAAACCATTATCAAAGGAAAAATATGGTTGGGTGGACATCATTACCCTTTTTAGGTGCTTCAAAATCTAAGCGAGGCTGTCCCTGAGATTTCTCTAGGTATCTTATACTTTATCTGTAGTCCAATTCATTTAAATTAGGGTTATAAAAGCCTCATTTAGTACACATATAATACCATGACTCCCTTTCACCAATTGCCTAACGCATTGGTGGGTGGCCTACTTCATCTTTAGGAAATGCCACCATATTAAAATCACCATATATGATCCAGTGAGCATCGAGGAGATCATCCATAATCCATCACCATAAATGGGTATGCTCAATGGCTTCATTTGAAGCATAGATATTAATTAATTAAAAATAATGCCTTTCAATGCTAAAAATGGTCCACACTAACGAGTTAGTGGGGTCCACATCATATTGCACTAAGTATGGCTACCACCTTGGAAAAATAAATGTGATCACCCCTTCATGTCCGGCTTCATGATTTTTGTACAAGATAATACTATCATGCTAGATCAAATTAATAACTATCGTTAATAAAAATTTACCACCTTAAATTATGTAGACAAATAATGTCGATCTCAAGAAACTTCCTTCTAAAATCATGCACAACAAACTTACATTTTGCGTATGTAAAACCCTGAACATTCCATAAAAATAAATTCATAGATGATGGGTGTCAAGAGACATTTCCTCAAATTCTAGGCCTTCTAAGGAATCATTCCAGTTCAAAAAAACTACCCATTATTAGAATTTAAAAAATCATCAAATTACTTCTTCACAATAGGATCAACCTAATACTCTCCATCCTCCATCTCATTTCACCTCCTAAGAGGGTTACAAGAGTGTTTGGGTGTATCCTATCGAGAAGGAAGTGAAAGAGATGTTGGTTGTGAGTATGAGAACTTGACAAAAGATCCTTGAGACCCTAGGATAAAACATTGGTAGCAAGATGGGTGTTAAAAACCCTAGGTTTTTCTAATATTTTTGGGGTTTCAGCCTAGGAGGGCTCTTTCTTAATAAGAGCCTATTGTTGTAAGCCATTACTTGTTGACGACTTACCTCCTTTAGGAATTGTACTTGAACTCATAGTTTTAGTATGGCTATTCTTCTTTCCTACCATAGTCTATCGATCCTTGGCTTGCTTTTTATGATCTTTCAGAGAGGGCTTGGTGGGAAAGGATGAGTGGTTGGATGCATTATTGAGGGGTAACTGAAGGGAGTAGTCTAAAATCTTATGGTCAATGGATTGGAATCAAAAATAAGTGTTGGTAAATTTGATATACAAGACTCACAAAGAGTGTCTCACATCCCTAACTTTAATTTCCATAGACTCTTTAAGGTCTCAAGAAAGGTCTACTTCTACATAAACATAATTTTATGGTTTAGTAGAGTATAAATGGTATTACTCATGGAAGACAACTTGACCTATATTAGAAGCTATCTGGTGAATACAATGCTAGTAGGGGAGTAGAAGGCCTCAAAATCAACCCAAATCAGGACATTGAGAGAAGTGTGGTCTGAGACAACAAAGTCTCATGTGTAGGGGGAGACAACCATGAGTGATTTTTTGACATACCATGTGGTAAAACTATGGAGGATACCTCCTACATGGGAAGGGTCGGTAAATTAGAATATAAAAAACCCTTGGTCATATTTTGGATGCTCCCCAACCTAATGCCATGATTGGCCTAGTGGGTTTGCATCAAATACCTAAGAATACTTGTAGAGGGAATTTGACCCACAAAATATCTTATCAAATGGAATTATTCTAATCGTTGACATGTAGATTTAAATCTTGAAATAGGCAAAATAACATCAAAATCTGAAGATTTAAATTGTGTTAGAACTTTAGGATAAACTTCCTTAGGTTCTTGCAAGGGTCTATTACTCGATGCCCTATCATTCTTCTCCATATCTAAATAGTTAGGAGAGAATGAGAAAAAGTCATTATAAAGGATGGTTTTGTCCAAAGGTGAGAAACCATAAAAGGAAATAAATGCAAGTTTGGTAGGCAAACTAGGGACTTCGATATGACACAAGTTGGACAAACAAAAAATAATGGACGATTCAATGCTACACATGAAGGAAACCCTAGTAGATCAAATAATATAAAATCCCCATCACTTACAGAGGTATATATATTGGGTTGCCATCACCTTAAATTCATCTCTCATGAGATAAAATATCAAAATATGTTGCACAATTTTTAACAATGGTTTATAAAAGGAGCAGTTTCTAGAAAATGATGACTTTTTGGTAGCAAATTGCTGATTTTATAACATTTAGATGAACAAAAGCATCTATCAAGTTGGTCATGGTTTTGTAGGATGGTTATAGTTTTGAAGGGTAGTTCCCATTATTTTTTAAAACTACAGATTGTGTTTTGTGTTTGCCTTTTGAAGAGGATTCTACCTATATGGGGTCCTCAGGTGCAGATCTAGTTCTATTCTATCTACAAGCCTCTCCTCTAAACCATTGTCAAGTTGCATATTTAGTTTTTAAAATAATGACCAATTTTAGGTTTTATATAAAATGTTTTAGTTTTAGATATAGTTTAGTCAGTTTATCTTTTCAAAGTCTCTCATGGTTTTAAAAATGTTTTTAGTGTTAGTTTTTCTATTAACATGTAATATTTCTTATAATATTAGAAATTATTATATAATATAATGTTATTTTATAATTATAAATAATTTGTAAAATATTAATATCTATATTATTGTTATTGAAATAAAATATAATATAGTACACTAAAATATATTATTATAAATTTACTAGAATTGCTTCATGCATGAACACAGATAAAAAAATGGTAAATGTTAAAATTTTCTATTCATTTATGAAACATATTCCCATTTAAGTGTATGATGTGGGCACCCTTACTATTGGAGAATTAAACGTACCAACTCTCCTTGCTTCCTAGGACCAATCACCAATCAACCACCTTTTCTCTCAACTAGTGGATCCTCTACTATGGCATTCACATTGTATCGTGAATGATGCCCCTTATGTACCCATGTGGCATGGACTTTGTAAAATATTTTGAACTCACTTCATACACAATGAAAGAAACAAGATAAACTCTATAACCTCAATGTATTACCACCACATTAATCTCATTACATTGTTGATTTGATCCACACATCAAACATGGATTCTTTTTGTAATCGAATATAAAATAGTAAATAAAATATGGCATCACCTTGCAAGCTACAAACCCCTTTATAATGGGTGTTAGGTATGTAAATCTAATAAGTTCCCTGAAGTTGGGCCATGTGTATAATATGGGCCACTTGGTGTACAATATCACATGAAATACCTTATCATTTCCCTTTAGCATCATTGCTCATCTCACTTAAAAAACTTTCACCAATTATAAGATTTGTATGGCCTTGTTATTTCTCTAGGTGTCAATATATTAGTAGCATAGATGAGCTTAAGTACAATATAAAAGTTAGAACCTCAACATCTTATCTCCATATCATTAACATTACAACACTAATTTGAGTCTCACACGAAATATGGAACCTTCTCACAATAAAATCAACATCATATTTTCTTCATCGACCCTTTACAATAGGAAACATCTAATCAAAGAATCCACCACCTCACAAGCTGTGTACCCCTTTCTAATGGATATAAGCCATGCAAATACAATAATTACCTTAAACATGTATAATATAATAAATGCCTAAACATTGGATCAAATCCCAATGAACATAAATGCAATTTTTCATGAAATCTTACCAATAAATCTCCAAAACAAACCAAGATCACCCAAAGTTGGATTGAACCTAACATCTTACACTCTTTAACCAACCAATATAAATCAAAACTAAGAGAGTTGTAATTCTAACATTGAGATTGGGAGAATATGTTATCTCTTTCCACTATTTATGAAAACACTCTTACACACCCACACCCCCCCCCCCCCCCCCCCCCCCCCCCCCACACACACACACAATGTTAGTTATTACATAAATATTATATAATATATATCATAATATTTTGTATATTAAATTTTTATTAAATAATATATAATATATTACATATAATATATAATATATAAATATTATCTTATATAATAAATATTTGATGATATAATATATATTCTAATATAGTTTTAAATTTTCAAACATTGAGATTGGGTAGGTGAACCATACATAGTCGTATTGAGAATCTTAATGTTCCTGTAGAAATAATTTATTGATTTAAATTATACATAGTTATTTAACCTAACATGCATTACAATCTATTGATGATTTATATTATATATAACTATATGCTATTTTGAATAAAGGTTAATTGATTACATTAATTTAATAATATAAACATGTGATATAAATAAATACATTATATATAACAAATAAAATACATAATACAAAATAAATATATTAATTCAAAAATTAGAGGAGGCTAATTACCATGTTTAGTATCTCCAACTGGGTCATCTAGTAATATATAATGTTTTTATGTCAATAGATGGCACTTGGGAGTCCTAATAGATGGAAAGATTCATCAAATAGATTTGATGTGGATTAGATGTCAATTAAACGACACTGCATCATATAATTTGTAGTAATCCTAGTGAACTAGGGTGGAAATGTGCTAGAAATTGAAGGCGTAAAGGTATGATGAACATCAAACCAAAATCCTAATGAAAAAGCAATTTTATTTTGGGTAATATATTATTGTAGTAAACTACATAGAAGCTATGTTTGACTAACCTTTTACACAATTACATTTTCACACCAAATTTTTAATTTTTCCTTTATTATTGTTATAAGTAATTGATCAACCCATCCTATAACTTATTTTTCCTTTATTATTGTTGTATCTAACATATTAACCATTCATGAAGATATGGCTTAAAAAAATTATGTTTTGATTAGATTTATTATTGAATATCTG
>JARHVA010000016.1:11922500-11987500 GCA_037957365.1 Torreya grandis | reverse complement strand
GGAGATGTTTTATTTCATGGTGAACTTGAACAATGGAAAAATGGTAGGGAAGTGTAAGGCCATACAAAATATGTAAGTGGTGAAAATTTTGAAGATGAAATGAATGGTGATGGTGATGGATAATTATAGGGCATTTTATAGTGATATCATACACAAGAGGGTACATATCATATACTAGACCTGGATTTAGGGAAATTATTTGATTTACATGACTTTCACCTATTTCAAAATAACCTAAAACTTGTACTATGGTGAAATTTTTTATTCTCCATTTTCTATTATAAAAGGTGGAAGATGACATCATGAGATCATGTTGTTTTACGATAGGGTTACACATTCAATATGTGATGTGAATCACTGCTACAATCTCATTGATGTGGGGACAAGACATTAAGGTTCCCAAATATATTTGATAGCTTTAATTTGTCCGTGATACCAATATATTCACATATAAATTATTTACATCAGGGATAAGAATATGTAAAAAAACACCATACTCAAACCCATGAAAGAAAAAGAACCCACAATTGGAGCATGTTTTTGTAAGCATATTATTTATCTTTGTTGACAAAAAAACATAAAATCTAAGTGAGCATTGGTTACAAAAAAATATTTTTTATAAATATTAATAAAGTGAATATTAGATTATTATTGTTTATATTTTATGCCCAAAAGTGAGACAATGTTAGTGATCATAGATTTAGACTGAGATATGACTTTTGACTTGTGCTCTTGCTTTACAAAACCTCACTTTATCAAAATGGAAAAATAAATCCCTTCCAATGTAACTTACACATTTGATGCCATTACTAATGTGTGTGTGTATATATTGGTATAATATTATTATATATTATAATTATAGCATATAATTGTATTAAAAAAATTAAAAATATATATATTAAAATATTTTATATTTATATTATAGTTAATTTTTTTGGATATGACAATGTGAACATTTTAATGTCAACATTTCAGATCAACCTTTGTAATCCATCAACAAATTTAGAAAAATGTGATTGACAATTACAAATTTTAGTATTTTTATATAAATAAGTTTAAGAAAAATTAGTTCATAGAATTATTTATGAATAATAAATAAAATTAAATAAAAAAAATTATAAATATATTATATTAAAAACTAGTGATAATTATTTCATTACCAAACACTTAAAAATAATAGTCGTCTAGGATATAAATAAAATTTTAAATTTAAATTTAAAAATAAAAATAATAATAAAATGGTTCAAAGTTCATTAAAAATATATATATTCTTAAATTATAATAAGAAAAATTCTTAAATTGAATAAATAATTTAGATTAAATATTTCAAAAAATTAAAAATAAATAAATTAAAAAAAGTATGGATTATAATTTTGATATAAAAAATGGAAGACTGATTAAGTTAGTATTGATAAAGTTTTTTTAAATTAAAATCGAATATTATATTTATATTAAGGATATTAAAATTGTAGCTATGAAAAATCACTCAATGAAACAACACATAAATATTTAAAAATATGCAAACAATTTAAATAGAGACACTAGTATGAATTTAAACCATTTTTAGATAAAATTAATTTATGTATCTAAAAATTAAAACCTCATAGCAATTGCTTTCCTTTTTTTATCAAAAAAAATGAAAAAATATATTTTAAATGGCTTTTAACTAGTAATCCTCTATGTGGTTTTTGAATAGTGCTAGTCGATTTACACACTCTAATATTAAGGATATGTGTTTTTTATTTTAATGTTCTATTGGTATTTCATTTATCTTTTACTTTTAACTTTTCCAAAATTTTTATTTAAATATAAATGTTTTAGTAATTGTGAATTAATATTTTTTATTACTACAAAGATATTAACTTAAATAATTCCACAATTAAAGTTTAAAATTTTTGCTCCCTCCCTCAACCAATCTAGTGGGCTTAATTATGTAGTCAAAATTAAACCATATTGGTTGAAACTAAATGTTGCATCCATTTAATTTTAATGGACATTTGAAGCCTTTTCATCATCAACATCTACCACATTTTCTATAATTGCATTTGCATGAGCTATTTCATGTTCAATAGTTTTTACATTGGAAGCATTTCTTGTATTTGTTGTTTCACCTTATTAACTTGAGACAAGATTATGTTCCATAATTTTTTCCATCCTCTCCATATTAGCTTCAATGTATTTCTCATTTAAGTCGGCCAACCTCATTATATTTTGTGCAACACTAATTTCATCCTCCTCGACATGGAACACATCACTCATCTTTATATCATTAGTTAGTTCCTTAAGGTTAAGGCACCAAATACATATATATTAAAATATATATATTATATTATTAGGGGTTAGTGTTATATTCATATTTGTACTACCCATAGTAGACAATTCATATATATTTATATGATAACCATGATAGCCTCTTTCTCTAAAATTAGGCCTTGAATGGACCAAACACATTTATGACCATTGATTATAATTTTTAGCTAGTATGTGTTGGAAATGTAAATAGATCTATCTCAAAAATTGTAGCCTTTTCAATCATTAAAAGTGAAACATGACTGACATGCCCATGAGAAATGAGAAGATGTCTATTACTAGGTAAAACTCTTCCTGGTACAGATCTTGAGATATGATGTCATTAATTTATAAATAGTTATTTCATCATCCATGTTTGGGATTGGTAAGCCATACATACTCCTAGTTCACATCCAATAATCAAATTATGTAATTTCCTTTTGAATTTAATGAGGTATAACCCTAGGATGCTCTACCCAGCTACATTCATACATGCTAAAATAGTTATCTATTCTCTACTCTTTTTTATTATCTATGGCACACTCCTTGGCCATTTTTTGGTAGTGACTTACATGTTGAAATTCCTTCGATCTTTCACCCCTTTCTAATTACAATTCTAAAATTTGTGTGGCCCAAAGTTATTTTTGTATACAATTATCTCAAGTTATAATAAAAAAATAAACACAATGGATGACTTCAGCATGACATTCTTATCTTTGTGTATTCCTTTTATTGTTCTCATAGACAAATCAAGGTAGATTATTTAAAATCCTTTCCACCTTGACTTATCAAGGACACCATCATTAAAAGGGTTTGCCCTACTTTCACATAAGTGCACAATGTGTGCCATTAAATTTGATATGCCCAACCCATGCCCCATGTTGGCTAAGTCCTTGCACCACTGCACTATCTCACTTTCTTCATATGTTGATAAAATAGTGGGTAGCCCCTTCTTGTTAGTAAATATGATTCTTTTTAGTCAATTTGACAAAGTAATAGGTTTCATTCCCTACTTTACCACTACCAAATTTATGGATTAATTATTATTGTCCACATCTCTCATTGCACTTTCCATATTTTTTAATTATCTTTTTAGACTGCAATGGCATATGTGCAATGATAGTAAAATTTGGGTTATATTCCTTATCTCATCAACAAGGGGTTGGTCTATCAACTTTATATCCAATTGTGTAACTTTGTTAACGTCTTCATCAACATCTTCAAATTTTTTTATTCGTATATTCTTCATTTTTGTAGGGGGGTCATATTTTTAAAAACATTACTCATGCTGAACTACAAAGTCAAGAAATTATATAAGTATTTGACATTATATTGGAAAACATAAGAAAAATATTAATGGCAAAGAATATTTGTAATGTTGAAATTGTGAATGATTAACATAGCTACAAGAAATCATAAGACCATATGACAAGTTTAATAAAATTATTTAAGAGAAATATTTTGTTTGCTACATTTGAGTAAACATTTATTGGTATGTTAATAGCATTTTTAGTTTTGATAAAAATATATTAAAATTCAATGTTATGTAAATGAAAACCTTCAAGGATTCCATCCACATACTAGTAAATGCTAAGTGTTGAAGATGACATTACATTTCATATTAATTACCCATAGTAGTTTCATGTCATGCATGACTTCACAAAATTATAATCCATAGTGAAAATAATGTTTTCATTTGAAAATTGTGATCATTTAGGATTTTAAACATGGTGTTTTAAGTTTGCATTCTCAGGGGAGCCCACCAGATTGGATAAGAGGTGAAGTAACAAACTATGGCCTTAATTTTTAAACAATTATAAAATATAAATTGTGTAGGTAGGGAAATATATATACATTATAGATATTAAAAAAACAAATACATTAATTCAAAAACATCACAATTTTGATACAAAAAAATAAAATTAATTTGTATGTGAATGAAATCTTTGAGGGCGCTCATTCACATAGCATAAAATATTCATTAATTTATCAACAACACTTATGGAAAAGAATATTTTTAACTTATATATTTATAAATAACATAATAACATTAATTGACAAGAACATATGAATAAAACAAAAACAATAATTCATAAAAGGGTTTGGTTTGATACATCTGAGTCAACATTTAATATAATGAGAATGAAAGTATATTTTTTTAAAAAACCAATAAATTTTACTTGTATGTGAATGAAATTCATCAAGCATTCCATCCAAATACTTGTAAATGTTCAGTAATGGATAAAATTTTACTGGTTGTTCAAGGCATCTGGCTTTTCATATGTCTAACATTAAATAACACATATGCTTCTTCGCTAGTAGAAGCATTGAAATGCACTCTTTAAATAAGGAGTGTGTAAATTCTATCCACTATCATAGGGTCACATTCAATGCTCCTTACAGTGAAGGACCTTCAGGTCTATCATCCATAAACCAATGATTATTAAGTCTTCAAATAATAATATTTACTAGTATGTGAATGAATTCCTTGATGACCACCACGAACATATCACTAATCATTGATTCATATGTGAAATCCCGATGTGGGTTCATTTACACCAATAAATGTCACATCTTCCACCCATGACATGTAATGAAATAAAAATTTGACATAGATATAAAGCGCACAATGACATGAAATCAAAATACCTCTATGTCTTCCATTAAAAACCAACAAATTTGAAGTTAGATGTGAATGAAAACATGTTGATGTGGGTTCAGATGTGGGTAACTTCCTTGCATATTAATGACACAATCATCTTCTAACATGGGCACAAAAGACACAATAATAGTAACAAGCATGCAAAAAATAACATAGTTTTAGGTTAATTTATAGGAAACCTTTGTGTAATATTTGATCACTTCATTAACATACTAGTAAATGTTTAGTCAGATGTGAATGAATGAAAAATAATCCATGAACATAGAAGACACAATAAAAATAATTTTCATCCCTCCATTCTTTTATAAAAAATTCTTTGTGAAACGTTGCATGGTCAATAAATTTTAGGTAGGTTCCATAGCCTTTTGAAGGGATGAGGTCCATGAAAAGGTAGGTAGAGACATTTTCTGGTGTAACGTTCCATCACTCTATTAACATAGCAATAAATATTTACTCAAATGTGAAGGCATGCCATAAAAAACATGAATAAGGAAAACACACCAAAAAATATTGAACATATAAGGCATGCTGTCAAAAATAAGATCAAACAAGACACAATAATCATAATGAAATAACCATGCAAAAATATAAATAAGCATGGTGGTGCATACGACGATATTAACCTGCCACAGTAATGGAAAAATGCCCATCTAGCCATGTGAAAAATGGCATTGAGTTCCATATTAACGAGCCAATATTTTCCACCACAAGCTGAACTTGATATAAATATTTCACATATATAAATAACACATTAACATATTAACAATAATTATGTCAGTTTAAATTTGAAATGTTAATAATTGTGAAAGAATAAAACATGAATTTGAATTCAAAAAATGTTTTGGTTTGATAGAAAGTAATTAACATTTAATATGTACCAATAGAAAATTGCATACTTCTAACCCGCAACATGATCCTCTGAATATATTAAGGTTCTTGGAATGTTGAAGTATGTTTTTAGTTTAATTTGAATCTAACACTCTATGTAAATCAAATTCTCTCTATAAATAAAAATTTAGTTTTTTTATAATTTTGTTTGATTTATACAAGATATTTTGAATTTTGAAATTTCTATGAATGATAAGGCTTAGATGTGTATTTGCATTAAAATTTTCAGATGACACCAATGAACAGAGGTTGGTGGAACCATATATTGGAGCCACATATTTGAATTTTGAATTTGATAGGATGTATTAAAAATGAAGTGGACAAGATATTATTTATTTTGTCTCGTGTACCTTACAATCAAAAGTAAAACAAGTGAATTTTAAGGGCTCAAAATATGTACTAGGATAGATGTTTTTAAAATGATGAAACCTTTAATATTTCAATAAAGAAAGTAATATTCAGTGTATTTTATTTTTAAAAGTATATTAATATTAATTAAAAAAATATTATATTAATAAATATGATATTAATTTTTTCATAATATAATGTCCATTTTATTTTTCATTGCAATATAAATATGTTTTGAATATATACTTTTAATTTTATATAATTTTTTTTATTATAATATTATTTATTTAAACAGTAAAACATTAAAATAATTTTAACACAAATTATACAAATATTATCTACACACAGATGCTGATAATAATATTCGACATTTACAATTCAAACTACTTACAGATTACAACAGCCAGCGCGCCTGACGCTGGCCTGCGATACCCTGAGCATCATATTATTTAAACAATATGAACAATTTCAGCTGAGTAAAGAGTAATTGTCAGTTCAGGCCTGAAATACATGCGACTCCTGTAGACGGAATCCACGAATTTCCCGAAATAAATTTGCCAAATGAGAATTTGGAAGCTTCTCTGGCGCTGGTGATCACAAGATAACCAGGCCATTTGACGCGTCTTCCCCGCGCCAACTCCCCTGTTCCTGTATTCGCCATAGTATAACGTCTTCAGAACAAAGTTTCCGCTCCATTCCAACTAACCGGCGGGAGTGATCAAATCATCTAGAGTAGACTGCATGAAGACGGTGCGAGAGTATCGCTTCTACGGCCTTCCCAAGTATGTTTTGATCGACCATTTAACAGGTACAAGATCAGAGGCAGCACTTATTCTGCAATTTTGAATAGAAATTCCGGTGTTTTCGTTGCAATCTAATCTGCCTTGAGCTGTAATTGTTTTCTTCTTGTTGCTCATCGGTCTCCTGGCGAAGATATTGCTGTTCTGGATGACCACGGCTGCGTTGCCGAATATGAAATCGAGGGTGCCGTAGATATCGACTTCGCTGTATAATTGACGAAGCGAGTGGATGTACAAGGTGTCCTGATACCCTTTGATTCTGCAACGGTATACAACAACGCATTTACCTAACAATAATCACTATAGTATAGTAAGGATGAGAGTTTGATGTTTCGAAAATCATACCGACAGTAGCAGTTTTTAAGGTAGTAACGCCGTCCTTCCCGTCGCCAACGAACATCAAATTCGTCATCTTCTTCGATATGTCGATATTCTCCATGTAAGTTCCCGCCTTAATGTAAATGACATCTTTTGCTGCTCTTCTGAGGGGCAGCGTTTACTGCTTGAGCGATTGTTCGGTAATTGCCAGAACCATCTTGGGCAACCACGACGTTCGCTTGACTGGCCGGACTGGATGACTGCAACAGCCTCCTGTCTCCTGCCGATACCCAATCCGGAAGCCCTTTCTCCGCGACGTCACCATACATTTCTCCACTTCCACCTTCCTGATCATCAATGGATAACAGCCGCCGGTTTTTCCTTGTGTTGGTAGCCAAGGTGAAGAGCTTGTAAATGGAAAGGGAATTACTCACTAATTCGGACAAATTCACAGCTCTTGACGACATAAGAGCTGTGATAGAATTAGTGGCAGGCAAGTTGAAATCACGAAATCCGTTCAAGCAGGTGTCCCGGTTTGTCAACGCTGCACTCAACCAGATCAGGGCTTCGTCCTTTTTGATGGAGCCTTTGTTCGAACAGACGCTGAGACGATCAATTGAATCTTCAAAAAGCTCCACACAATCTTGCCAAGCTGCGCGTTCTCTTTCGCTCATTATATCATTGGTGAGACTGACAGCGAAATCGCGAGCATTTTATGCCCGTTCAATGCTCACTTTGAGTGCGACGTCAGTTAAATCGTCGTCACTCGCTCTTTGATAGGAAGCCATGCACGAGACACAGCGGTTAGGATAGCGCGTCTGACTACACGTCGACGTAACCAACTTGGACGCCGTTTTCCATCCATGACAACAACGACGGCAACGAATACGAAAATCGACGTCAGCACAATTAGTAAAGCTCTGCTTTTAGAATTTTCTGCTTTTCGTTCAGCCACAGCTTCTACAGCTCCGAGATAACTGATTTTACCATTGGTTTCAGAGGCTGAGCAGATTCGAAGCGACTTTGCAGACTGATATCAAAAGACACGACTGAGCACGATTAATACCCGGCTGCAACTCAACCTGCCTCCAGAGAAGAGGAGTAATTCAATAGATGAGCATTCAAAACCACAGAACCAGTTTATATGGGGAGTGATTTAATAGGTAATTGCAGGAGAAGTCGGACGTATCTGTCTCTGTTAAACGCCGGACGGGTGTCTGCGCGAACTTTTCATTTAATCTTAGACATTAGGAGTTGCCTTTACTGTAAAATGTTTGGCTTCTTTTTCCTTTGTTTTAAATCTTAACCTGTAATTGTGACATCGCCGAATAAAATTAGCATTCAGCGTGTCTACTTCATCACGAGCTTTTTCCATCATTCCTTACGGAATGTCTGCCGACATTACCAACTGATTAAGCGAACATAATACATTCGCAGATATCTGCCGACATTATGTGAAATTGACTGGGTTCTACTTAGTCTATGTCTTTTCACGCAATACCATTTTAATTTACATTGTCGGACAATAATTTAGGCTTATTAAGTTTACATGTATAAATGGGTGACATAATCCGTTAAAAAAATAACATGGAAAATAGGTTTAAGCCAAGCCGGTAGTTATTTTAAACTTCCATACATTGCAGAGTACTCTGAATTTTTCAAAATAGACTCGTAAGTGGGCCAGCCGCCACCGTACCACTATCTTACGCCTCCTTTGCACATAACGAGTTTTTTTGACTTTTTCAAAATATGATCGTAACCCTAATTAACAAGGGAAGTGGACCAGTCGCCACCGTACCACTACCTTACGCCCCTTTGCATGTAACTAGTTTTTTGAATTATTCTTCTAAATATCTTAATATAATTGGTTAGAAAACAGTTTAAGCTGGGATGACCTTTGTTTATATCGCCAAAAGCGGGATATGCTTTCAAAGATCTTTCTAATGTTTATATCACCAAAAGTGTGGGTGAGTGAATTTTATAAAAAATGGGATATGCTTTCAAATGTCTTTCTAATGTTTTGGATATATGAAAACAAGAAACAATACTAAAAAAATGTAAATATTTTGTTTGCAATTATACAAATTCATATGTTGATCACATTTAATGTATAAATTATTATATGATAGAGGAATGCAATAGCCACTCACCAACAACTCGAATACTTAATATATTTTATTGATCATTGTAAGAAATAGAATTATTAAATTATTATATACAAAAGGGCCCATATCATACATTAGACCCAAATTCAAGGGAATTATTGGATTTAATACCCTGCACCTATTGCAAAGTGGCATGCAACTTGTAAGGTGGTGACATTTTTAATTCTCCATTTCTCTATAGTCAAAGGTGTAAGAGGATGTTATGAGATCTTATTTTATTACGGAAGGGCTCCACATCCGATGTGCAATGTGAATCAATACTACAATGATATAGATATGGAGACAAGACATTAAGAATCTAAGAAATATCTTGTAGCTTCTTTTCGTCCATAATATCAATATATTGACATTTGAAATAATTATATTAGAGATAAGAACATACAAAAAAATCAGATGTAAACCCATGAAACAAAAGAAGCCCACAATTAAAACATGTATTTGTAAGCATCTTATTTATCCTTATTAGTAAAGAACATAAAATCTAAGGGAATACTGGTCACGAAAAAATATTTTAGAAATATTATTAAAATGAATATTATATTACTATTGCTTAATATTTCATGTACAAAAGTGAGACAATATCCGTGGTCATAAGTTTGAAGTGAAATATGAATTTTAATTTTTACTCTCAATTTATAAAACTTCACTTTACTAAAATAAAAAATTATATCCTTTAAATTATAACTTTTCACCTTTAAAGCCACTACTAGTGTCTCTTTATGTGTGTCTATAAAATAAAAAATAAAAATATTATAATATTTTATATTACAGTAAATACTTTTGGATACAACAATGATAATATTTTTTTATCAACATTCTAAATCACCTTTTGTAATCCGTCAACGAATTTTGTTAACAAATGATTGACAATTAAAAAATCACGTCTTTCTATATAAATAAGTGCAATAAAAAATTCCGATGTTGAGATTATAAGAAAAAATAGCTCATAAAATTACTTATGAATAATAAATAAAGTTAAATGAGAAATTATAATTATAAATTATATTGAAAATTAGTGTGAAATTGGTTTATAATAATAATAATAATAATAATAATAATAATAATAATAATAATAATAATAATAATAATAATAATAATAATAATAATAATAATAATAGGGTTTTTAGGTAGTTTTGTTGTGGAGATCTTATAGGCAAGTAAAGATTGAATGGAGGGAAGGAAGGTGGCTTTTATTAAAGAGGTTTTGCGATTCAACGCTTTATGATGCCTTTGATTTATGCAGAGTAGGAAGAAATAATAATTTTAGATCAAAAAAGAATATAATCAAAAGATTAAACCCTATTTCAAGGTACTAGAAGCTGAAATACACTAGGGTTCTTTCCTCCTCCCAAGTTCCTTGCCTCAGGAGTGGTGGACAACATGATCTTCCCTAAGTGTGTGACTTCTTCTAGTCCCTTTCACTCTTGTAAAATTTTGTGTAAACATAAGTTATTGTAGGTGAACCTTGATTCCTCCCAATTATTATCAAAGTGACAACCACTTTATAATTCAGGGGTCAACAAGGTTTTGACTGGGAATGGTATTTAATGGGAAGGCTTGGACAAGGGATTGACAGTGGATTATTAGAGAAAGGGTTATCATAAATAGGCTCCCTCCAATTCGACCCTTGAGTCAAATGCTTTCTTAAGAGACATTTCACTTTAATTAAATAATTTGGCATCTGATATGTGTTTGTCAGATGAGGGTTGGAGCCTATTTAAAATAAGATGGAAATTATCTCCCTTATTGGTAGATTTTTAGGCAAGAGACTGACTCTAGTTGAAGTTTATAATTAGATGTAAATCATTTGGAAAGGGGTGGCCCACCCCCTTATGTCTAAATTAAAAAATAGTTTTTTCATGTTCATCTTTCAATACAATGAAGATGATAATTTTGTTTGGTCAAACAATTTGTGGTTCCTTGGGAAATATATTTTATTTCTTTGTCCATGGAACCTTTCTTTAATCCATTTTTACAATCTTTGGAAACCTAATGAAAATGATAATTTTGTTTGGTCAAATAGTTTGTGGTTCCTTGGGAAATATGTTTTATTTCTTTGCCCATGGAAACCCTTCTTTGATCCATTTTTAGAATCTTTGGACAAGTTTCTAGTATAGAAAAGACTTTACCATCTCCTTTTACTCTTGATAAATTACTCATTAATGAAATTATTGGTAGAATAGGTTGGATATTTTTTGAGAATTGATCAAGTTTTAGATGACCACTATTCTCTATTTTCTATATTTTGCATTCTACTAGATGTTGTACCTATCTAGTGGTTAATAAAATTCATGGTTATTTAAAGGTAAATCACTGTAGTATGTAGATTTGGAAGAATTACACTTCAGATGTTTTTGGTGCAACCAAACTCAACATAAAATTTTAGATTTCTCTTTTTCTAGAGTAGTTGGGTCAATTGTGTTTAAATCCCACAAATAGGTCTTGAAAGTAGGATCTCTCTTAGTTTTGGGTAGAACCACTAGTGTAGAGACATCAGATACTCCTAGGGAAATAGAAGAGAAATAGTTAGGAAATCTCATAAATATTCATCAATTGACATAAAGCACTATGAGTAAGAGATTCATGAAGGATCAAAATCTTCAATCACAAAGGCTTTGGTCAATGAGAAACTTTTGGTATCTTCTCCAAGGATTAGTGGTGAGTTTATTTTTATACCTCCTAAAACTATTGTTAACTCCTCTTTAGGGGCTTCAGTCTTTGGGAAAATTAGTGTTGATCATAAAGGTAGGTTTTAAGGAAGAGAATGGAAGCTCAAGCTTATGAGGCAAATCATGTTTATAAGGATTCCAAACAATTTGAATAATTAGAATCATGTGAAATCCTTACTATATCTTAGAAATAAGTTGGGCTTTCCAAACCAAATTATGGTCCTTCAAGGTATAGAGGGAGAAAATATAAATCTAAGAGATTATAAATGGATGTTTTACTTTCTATTGGTGGGGGCACACAATAGACCATCGAGGATCTTTTTGCCTAAATGGGAAGGAGAGTGCTCATAATGTATGTTTGAGAGTATCCATGTTGATGCAAGGAGGTGAGATTTGGTTTTTGTCTCCTTTTGTAGCAAATAGCTTTAATAATTATTTCTAGATATAGGATTTCTTAGCTTTTCCAAACTTTCAAAAATTCTCTTTAACTCTATAATATTTCTTAATAATTTATCGATACCTTTTTATTAATTTGAATTTTTAAAAGGTGAAAGCCCCACATAACCCTTAATATCTATCAAAAAATAATAATATAATTCAAAATTATTTTAAAATATATTCTTAAATTATAATTAAAAACTTATTAAATAAATTAAATAACTTAAAAATTTATATATATGTATATATATAAAATTGGTATAAAAAATAAAAGAATGATTAAGCTAGTATTGGTAAAATATTTGGTCAAAATCAAATATTATATTTATATTCTAAAGTCGACACCGTGGAGGATCAGTTAATGAAACATTATCTAAAGGATATTTGAAAATAGTGAACAATTTGAATAAAATATAGCTACGAGTTTGAACCATTGTTTTAAAAAGTTAATTTATTTATGCTTTCCTTTTTTCTCTCTCAAACACAAAGAATCTTTAAGTGGTTTTTGAATAGTACTAGTTGTTTTACCCACTCGTTTAAAATTGCTTTTAAGGTGCAAGAAAAACAATTATACTTTTGTTTTCACGATTATATTTGGTATGTTTTTTTTTTTTCATTTCTGGAATAAATTTTTTATGTAATATATTTTGATTGAATTAAAAATATATATTTAAAAAAAAAATTTAAAATTTAATATATTTATTATATTTTAAAATATATATTAATATTATAATAAATTATATAATATACATTTAAATATTTTTTTCCAATAAATATTATATGTTATTTTACATATCTTATTATAAAATATATATTTTAATATTATTTTTGACTATATAATTTGTATTTTGAATATGTAAATATTTTTAATTATATAATTTATATTTTAATGTATTTTTAAAAAAATATATTCAATAACCTATGCCCAACAAAATAAAAATAATTCTCTATAAAAGTTACTTATTATTAACACACAAATCAACATATTTATTTAATTAAAAAAATCTAAAGTAATGATTGTTTAGGCATATAAAAAGATGAAAATATAGTCAATTGATCCTTAAAATGATGCTCTTATCTCAGACAAGAATTTGGCATATGATGTAAGTATGCTAAGAAAAATTTGAAAAAGTGGCACCCATATAATATATATCTCATAGAATATATTTTCCTCATTTCTTTTTGATGCCATGAAAATAAATATATACTCAGTGCTGAAAAAATAAACCTCATGGTGCTACAAAAGAGAATAATTTTTTTCTTGAGTGTACCATCTCTTAAAGGAGATTAAAAATAATATTAATTAATGCTAGGAAAAATAACTATGTGGCTGAATTAAGAGGAAGCATCCAAGAATTTTTTAATTTATACCATTGAAAATTAGACAATTACTATTCAATATTTTAAAAATTGGGTGACTTATCAAAAAGTCAAAGATATGCTAAACTTATTAAAAGTGAACATAACATATGGAGCTTATTTCCCTCCCATTATAAATTTATAATATAATATTTTAAAAATTTATTTAGATCTAATCACAATTATTAATGTAGATTTAAAAATATATAAGTTTTTTTTCTTTTAAACAAATTTCAATAAAAATATTTTATGTCTAAACTAATATAAGTTTAGGGATTCATAACAAGTCTTAATAATAAGATAATCATTATTTCAAATTATCTTTTTTCCTTCTCTTTTTAACAGAGTAACTCTTGAAAATAATATTTTTTATATCCATAACATCAAAATTTATTACTTACTTTGTTGAAAAATTAAATATTTCATATGTAAATGTCATGAACATTTTAAGTAATTTTATGAATATTGTTTGCTTCTATTTGACAGAGTGAAATCATAGACACTATATCATATATGTTGGTACATCAAACCATCATGCCTTCTATCATATAACTCTATGTTTAATTCAATTAAATATTACAATCATCGATTATCTTTAAAATTATAATATTTAAAAAAAAAATCAGAATAAAGAGCCATCAAACTTAGATTTGATAACTAACTCTAATAACAATTATATTATATTTTTGAGAATGTCAATTTAGATTAAAGTATGTTCTATTAAATTTCATAATGATAAAATTTTTACAAAGCATTTTAATTGTATTTGTTTAGAATTGCCAATAAATCATTTAAAAAAAAAAAAAAAAAATGATTCATACTATTTTTTTTACATATAATTTTTTAATAATTTAATAAAATATTAACTTTTATTATTTGTTAATAAAAAATAAAAATAAATAATAAATAATTAGACAAATTATATTTGACTCTTCATATTAATCTTGAATACAGGGTAAATCATCAATAAAAATATATATAATTACCATATTATCATAGAAGAAAATTACCATATGTATACTCAAACATGTACCATCACACATTAACATGATAAATACATGCACACTTATGTAAATTAATATTTATGTTTAAACTACGACTTTCTCAATATGAAAATCTTCAAACATTTACCAAGTCAAATAAATACATTAAATACTATGCACCAAGACAAAAACACACTTCCCTTCATTAAAATTTGAATACTTTTAAAATTATATAAATTAGTGCACATTTTTAAAATATAAAATTATTTAATCTATTACTCTTTTCCTTGATTTCAATGTCCTACAAATTCGATGAAAATAATAAAAATAAATTACTACATTACAAATAAAGTTAAATAAGACTGCAAAATTTCTTGAATTGATTACAAAAGACAATTAAGAAGCATTAGAATGATTCCATTTAACTATAGTTGATTCTGTAAAATCCTTCCCACATGATGAATTGAGTTTTTAAGATAAAATTTTGAATTGAATGAAAAGTTATGTCAGATATGACCTCTCCATTTCGTTCATCTGATTATATTGTACGAATATATTTAATAATTTTCTAGGACACTATATTTAAATGTTGAAACATATTAACTTTACTTTCGTGGCTAGTTTCTTTATTTTCACTACCACCATTAGACATTGAAAAAAAATAAAAGTTTAAAATGACGCAATGATTAACCGACTGACGGAGGCAACCGAGGCTGTTGATTGTTATATAAAAGATGGACACATTGAAAGAAACTAGATGACACGTATCGCAGCACATGCAGCAGCTTACCCCAGATCATTTACAAAAACTGAATTTACAAAACATGTCGAATAGCAGGGTCAGATTTATTTTTTTGCTGCTGTCAATTTAGTGGAATTTAGAAAATGCAGATGCTATTTAAATAACTGCTACAGAATTTCACAATGTCTAAGTGTGGGTTGAGTGTACAATATTAAAGAACTTTTAATGTGAATTATTTTAGGACTGGAGAATGCCACCCTTTAACGACAGTTTTATGGAGCTTCCCTAATCTCAATTTTTTTTTGAAAGTACAATTATTCAACATTCTAGTCTTCATTGTTAAGTTTGGTAATGTCACATACAATTTTAGTAAAAATTACTGTGGTTGCAGGATCAAAATCTCTTCATGACTTCGTTTCATTATATAGGGCTCCTCTTCTTCAAACAGAGGAGTAGAACACAGATCTAGCCAAGGTAAGCTATCTATTCACTTCTATTTTTATCTATTCACTTCTATTTTTCTTGATTGATAGGAATTTATCTAAATTTTGCTTAACTTTAAGATTTATTTCATTCTTACAGGGTTATCCACCTACCTTACCATGCAGGATTATCATTAGCCAATCGGTATGCCATAATTGCATGTCAGCATCGACCACCAGAATGAAAGCATTCAATTTATTACTGTCCAACAGAAGACTCCAAAATTTGGTAGGCAAGGAGCAGCTTCAAACAGACCCCTTGGATCTTTCGATATTAAAATATAAGTGTATTTTCTAACCCTAAGGATTTAACCCATGTGATCTCATCTTTGAAAACAGTAACCAAGACATAAATTTTTTTGGGAAATATGTATGCCCTATGAATTTTTTTTAAGCAGACCGAGTGAGCAAGTCAAAGTGTAGATGTAAAATATAAAGAGTGTGGAGGTCAGTTCCAGTAAAAGTCTTGATAATAGGCATCAAAATGGAGTCGAAGGACACTTTCCAACTCTATATTTTGCTTGCCAAGTAAGATTAATATTACCATTATACTCTCAAATTTAACCAAATAATTTACTAGCCCGTCACTGTCTGCCAACTGTTTGAATCGGCATTCATATTTTTAGGTATGAGGCATTTAAATTGATCCCAGTAGTCAAACACACAAATCCCCTTATTTTTTTTAATACCTGCACATTTTGTAAATATTGCATTAGTTTCTATTTCAAAGCCCTGGAGAAGAAGCTTCTCAATCATGATCCCTGGAGTCTGCCAAATATCCACTTCAATTTGAGGAAAGGATACTTGAATTACTGACCTACGGAGACCATTCAAAGGCGTAAGCCTATATGAAAGAGATGAATTTATTTTTTAAAGTGCATATATTAGAAATGGATAACATAATATACTAAACATTACCTAGAGGATTGTATCCTATTTTGTTGGTTGTAAAGGTCTTTGATAAAGTTTTTCTTTGTTAATTGTAATCATTTATATCTATTATATTGTAGGAGGCCTGTCTACCTAATTATTAGTACTTTATCAAATGACAATGTCATAATGAATTAACTTATCGATTTAATATGTGGAAGGGGCAGCGCAATAGTGAGAATGAAGTTTTTTACTCATCTGTCATCGAATTTGATATCCAATAGTATGATACTAACATGTCATTTGTGAAGGTAACATGACAATCTCCAAGTTAGAAAAGCACTCAAACTTGAAACCACAAACCAACAGTCTACAAAATCGTAAAACTAAACCCCTATGTTAGTGTACAATGTGAAGGTAACACGATAGTCTCCAAGTTAGCAAAACACTCAAACTTGAAATCACAAACCAATAATCTACAAAACCATAAAATTAAACCCCTGTGTTAACGTACAAAGGGGCTACAAACAACATCTTTTTCTTTTTGTCTCATATAAAACGAATCTAGGGCTTCACCCCACCATATTAATATATAGCTAATAATTTTATTTTTTATTATATTTTAGAATATAAAAAAGTGGATGAGTGATAAATATAAATGTTTTAATATTTTTGAATTAATATTTTTTATTAATTGATATTTTAAATTTTAGTTTTAGAAAATAAATAAATTATTAATATTTTAAAATTTAATAAATTATTATTAATACATAAATTAAATATTTTAATAATTTTATTATTTTTATAAAATATTTATATATGTATTTATGTTTTATCATTTAATTTCATTATTTCAATTTAATAATAATAATATATTTTTTTTAATAATTAATTTATATTATTTGATAAAAAGTAATTTATATTATTATTATTCTATTTTATTTATTTAAAGTTTCTTTTAATTATTAATTTAATATATAAATATATTATAATATTTAAATAAATAAAATTATATATTTTTATTTGATTTTTAATTAAAAAATAAATACAGAAATGTTATATACTTTCTTTTTTACAACTTCTTAATCTTTTTTGTCTTATTTTATTTTATAATTGAATTTAGTGATAACTATATTCTTAGAAACTTTAAATTTATTTAATTTATATAAATTTATATTCGTATTTTAATTTGTTTTTATTTTTTAATTAATTAATAATCTTTATTTAAAATTTATAATTTAATTTATTGGATTTGATCTTTCATATTTATTTATATATTTAATTTTAGTTTTTTTAATTACTTCATTTAACCTATTTATTAAATTTGATATGTTTTTTTAAAATAATAATTTAGGAAAACATTTTTTTAATGATTTTGTCAATTAATTTAATTTAAGTTTGTTTTATTTTTATTTTTTATTTATTTATTTATATTTTTATGATTATAATTGTTTGGTAATAAAAAATAACTATTATATTTTATAATAGAATATATTTTTATTTTATTTTAAAATATAATTAATTTCATGAATTAATTAATTTTCTAATTTTAACTAGTAACTCTTATTTCACTTATTTATTTAAAGAGATTTAAATTTGTAATTGCCAATTTTTTTTCATTGTAATGATAAATCATAAAAGGTGATCTGGAATATCGATGTAAAAATATTCACATGGTTATATTCAAAACCATTAACTATATTTTAAATGGATTATGAAAATATTATTTCTTTTATTGATATTATTTATAAAAGAGAAGTATAATTTAAAGGTAAGTTTTTTTAGTAGGGTGACATTTAGTGATAAATATTCGTTAATTCATGAATATTCTAATTTTAAAAAATTATTTTTAGCAAATTTTTAGGGTTTGTACATGGGTCTAGATTGTCTAAAATTTAGGAATGTAAATTATTTTAGGGGTCAACTTGCCAACCATTTATAATAATTTATTAGTTTACCTTTCAATTCACCACACGCATGCACACACGCACGCATGTACGCGCGCGCGCGCGCGTGCGCGCACACACACACACACACACACACACACACACACACACACACACACACACACACACTACATAGACTACCATGAGTAGCCATCAATATATACTTTCGACAACCACCCCCGAATATCAAATAAGGCACAAGCACTTGATAGGAAACAAGCCAAAATAGATCAGTAGAACCTACACCACAAGTGCAATTGAAGGACTACCACTGAACGATAGCACTAAATAGGTGCATCTAATCTATAAAATTTAATGATGACATCCAATATGTAGCACTAAATGGTATCACCCAAAGGATGACATTAAGTCTATAAATAAAGGAACTAAATGGTGATACTGAATTATCAACACTAAATAGTGACACTGAATGGCACCACTAAATGAAATTACCAGATGATAGTATCGAATGACATTATCAAATGGTGGCACCACTCTATAACTAGGTGGTAGAACTAAAAAGAAGAATGGTATTGCAACCAAATGGTATAACCAAATTATAGCATCTACTCTATAACTAGATAGTAGAGCTAAAGTGTTGCATCCTTGATCATCTAGTGGAAATGGTAAAATGATAGAACAATTATCAAGAAAATTGAGCATATTATCTTATTTTAAAGAGCCAATCAAAAAACCTAGACAACCACAATGCACTCAAAATATAGGTACTTATTACTTTTCTAGTTTATCTTGAATTTGACTTTAATAATTCAATAATATTAAAACAATTTATTATGTATAAATACCCAATAATATATCACAAAAAACATTTAACTAGAATAACATGTCACCCCTTGAATATTATTTTGATGATGACATGCCACCACTCAAAGATGCTACTCTGATTTTTTATGACAATGATAATGATACTCAAGTGACAGACAAGATTGTTGGTTCTCATCAAACATAAAGTTTAGCTCAAAACTCCACTCATAAATATTTGTAAAGGAAGAGAATTAGATGGATAATTGAAAGGTCCTTCAAGGTGGAGTAGGCAACAAAATTTTCCTTCATTGAACTTGTATAACTTGAAAATGTTGATGATACTCCAATAGAATGTAGATGTACAATATGTAGCTCAAAACTAGGAAATGAACATTAAATGCAACTAAAGTTGGGCATGATTGAGAAACATCGTGGAAAAATATATGTGACAGTGAAGCACCCAAATAGACAGATAGTAAGAACACACATATGAAAAAATGTGGAAGAATGCATGCATGCAAGATATGCATGTGAGTATGAAAATGATAAAAACAAATGTCAAAAATATCTTGTTGAGAAAGGGGGAATAATTAAAAAAAATTAGAAAAGTTATGATGTCACATCTAAAAACTAAATATATACAGTTATCTTTTATATATGATTCATTATTTTTAGGAATAATGGAGTTTTATTCATATTAAATAAATAATTCTGAGTAGGAGAACTCAATAAATAATATTCCTAATAAAAGCTACTGATTTGTGAAATTGAATTACAATTTGAACTTTCTAATAATAGTAAGAGAGCAAGGAGAAATGTAACTTAGCTTATTCTAGACTATTCTAACTAGGATAGAGTTAAAAAATTTAAGTGCAATACTAAGATAGTGTCGTAAATAGGATCTTGGACTTCATTTTTTGATTGGATAGGAACACCAAAACTTGACACCTTGGGCTCTAGTGATGTAATCCTCCCCTGACATGGTTATCCTTAGAATATGACATTTCTAGGTTTTATTCACCTACTCAAAATGAGTATGTGTATCAGATTTTAGGTCTTCATTATTGATAGATCTCCTTGTAGAGATGATTATTCATGTACTTATTATTTCTATGCAATTGAATAAACTTGAAAAAATAGATAAAAAGGGTTAGTGTGTGTAAGATGCACTAGACATGCTTCACACCTCATGTGTGGGTATGTTGCCTACATACTAATACTCTGATAAGGGGTCAAGCCATATGTAGTTCTCCCTTTAAGAGTGCTTGGTGCAATAGTGAATGAAATGTAAGAGCTACTGAAATTGGGTATGCTTAAGATGCATAGGGTTTAGTCTAAAGATTTGATTTGGCTTGAAAGTGTATAGACTAGCTATATGTAGAGAATAAGGAAGATTGTTTGAGTGGTCTTGCTTGTATTGTTTCTTTCTTAAATTCTATTTGCCAACCCCTTCCAAATGATATTTGAATGGGATTTTATAGGGATCTATTAGTCATGGGTTAGATGGAATCATACTAGGTCAACATAATAAACAAGAGAAATTAGAGAAAAATGGTAAACTAGGCTCAAAATATGATTGGATAGGAGTATTGAAAAGGGGACACCCTAGGGTCCAATGTTATTGTCCAACTTTGGTGCTATTTTCCTGGGTAGATGAGACTTAGGGGGATATATTAGTCATGAAAATAGTGTCATGGTTCAGCTAGGGTCAAGTTTGGAAGGCTATGGATGATTAGAAATCAGTGAAAATAACCTTGAGAAGGTCTAAAGAGCAAGCAAGAGGGACGTATAGATTGGATGTCATTAGCCATGCTCAATTTGCTAATATTTGAATTTTATATGACTACATTTATCTCCCCTTTATTCTAGTGATGAAATAAAGAGAAATACTAGTATAAATGAAAATAAAAAGCATACTTAAACTTACTTGTAAAGGTGAAGCCTATGAAGCTTGTGTGATGCTGAATAATGCTAGATAGTACATAGAGAGCATGTTGTGTAAGTGTAAATCTATGAAAGGGAACACATATTAGATCAATTCTTATTATATGTGATATAAAATAATAACATACAAAGCTAGGTAAGAGATAAAAAGGAAGAGAAAGGAATGAATACACCTCATCAAGTATGCCAACCAATACAAAACTTGTTGTTATACTAGGTAATGCTGAGTAATGTTGGATGATGCTTGTACCAAAAATTATATCACGAATGGATTTGAATGCTTAATTCTCTGAAAAGTGGCTCAAAAATGTAAAGACTGGCCCTTTGGATCCATATTCTCCTACTATGTAAAGCTATATGATCTTACATGTGATAATCAATGTCTAGAATAAGTGTCTAATACCTCTAAATTGGTGGTTAAAGAATACAAAGTTTGGCCCTTTGGAACCATCATTGCCTACTAAAAGAAGCTATATGATCCTAAATGTGATAATCAATGTTTGGATTGTGTGTCTAATCCCTCTGAATAGGTGGCTCAAGAATATAAAGGCTGGCCCATTGGCTCCATCGTTATCCCATGAAGTGAAGCTAAGAAATAATATTGGTATATATGAATGTGTATGTCATATGATATGGACTCTAAAGCCCATGAATGCTCTATAAATCCAATAATGTGGTGTGGATAGTCAAATATGTGCTAAAAACTAGGCTAATGTTAGCCAACTTAGAAAAGATAAAGATTAGGTTTGTATGAAATCTACTCTAAAACTAAAAAAATGGCTTATGTAGAAGCCACTCTAGAACTTGGGTACTCAATAATGTGGAGATTAGGCTTGTATGAAATACACTCCAAAATGATGTCAACCACCTATAAATGGAATAAGACATGTAACTACTGAGAATGTCTAGGTAATGCTAAAAATTGAAAGAAGAGAATCAAAAGTGTCATGCAATCTGCTCCCAATAACTAGTGTCTAAAACATGGATTCTAATCTAGAAACTATATAAACTATCATATCTAAAAATTCAAGTGAAAGAAAATTATGCCATGCATGATGCCCCCTATATCTAGATTCTCTGTGAAAACTATACTAAAGGCTATTGATCTAAATTGGTCTAATTGTACAAAATTGTAATTAAACCTACTTTTTTTATCTACTTCTAGAAAACCTACCTTTTTTATTATTTAGATAGGAGCATTGAAAACATGACACTCTAGTGTCCAACATTGTAGTCCAGCCTTGATGCTATTGTCTTGGGCTAAAAATGATCACTATTATGGAATCTTGGTTATCTTTCTGGTCTATTTTGATTGTTTTAATCCCTGGTTGATGTTCTAGTTGTTATAAAACTAGAATTTTTGGTTGATTAGGAGCTTTGATCTCTATATCAAAACCCCTTTTTGTGTCCTCCTCTTTTGAGGGTAGGAATAGTTACCCTAAAATGACTACCCTTAAAAGAAGAAGCCTTGAAAGTGTGTTAAGTTGGAAAATATATGATATAGCAATGATAATCGATAAGATATCTCAAGATATAACATGGTTTGAATTGAGAGATTTTTAAATCAATAAATGTATGCCTAGATGGATATAAAAATGTAAAATCATGTGCAATGTACTAAATTGAATTGATGTTGGAAATGTTAACTGGTAATTTTTTAGTTTTTAGTTGTTTGTTTGGAGACATGTAGTATGATGTCCATCATGGCATCCAAGAGAATAGAAATAAATTGCATGATAAGGAGCATGGCTTTGCAAGAATTTAAAATTAATCAAACAATAAACACACAAATCAAGAATCAAGATGTATATAGGGGTTTCCAAAGGGCCAAGTAAACAAGGGACATGGGTGCATATCACTCAAACTAGAAATCACAAATACAAAACATGTTCAAATACCACATATAGATATAATTGAAATAAGCAAGGTTGACATGGAATCCAAAATCACATAGACGATTATAGGCAAAGGACATTGGAAAATTTCCTAAGGCACACACATGAATAGAAGAGAGGGACATTGGTAAATGTCCTAAGGTAGATAAAAAAGGCAAGTAGGAACTTGAAAAGCAATCAAAAAAGCTATGCTAAGCAAGAAGAGAAAGCATGTAATAACTAGAAAGATATAATCACATCTAACTAATCAAAGCAAGAGTGAAAGTATGTAAGACATGTTTAGTACAAGACTATGTATATGCTAAGAGATACACAAGTGCTAGATACTAGTGAAATGTAGATATAGTAATTTGTGTAATGTAGTAAGTAATGTATGTAAACATGATAAATTAGAGTGTAAAGTGTAGGAATGACATAACCTAGATGGTGTAGTGATCTATGCAATAATTTAGGTGATAATGTGGGTGACGGTTCTACCCTAATTGATGATGAAACTTCTGGGAGCCATAACTTTTACACCATAGCTCTGATTGACTCCCTATTTGAATCGTTGGATAGTTAAGAATGAGGAGAATGTTGTGAGATGGAACTAATCTCTTATTATTGGGTTTTGACCTCAAAACCCCAATGAAAGTGCCCTAATGTTCAATTTTAGTAGTGTAGTCTAAAAAAATAAGTTTTTCAAAATAGTAATTCCTTAAATTTTGTATTGTTGTGAATCATGGAAGTTGAACCACTTCATCTCCCTCAAGATTAGTGACCTTTAAAATCCTCCTCCTACCTTCAAAATGTTTATAAATAAATATGTAACCTAAAAAGGAAATTAGACATCTCTTCCTATAGATAAACATATGTTTATATTTGCAATCTTGATTAATAAAATATCTCTTCTAAGAAAAATCATTGTTACTATGTTATTGTCATATTTTTGATAAATATTTCAATCAAAACTTCTAAGTTTTGGATCATGTAGTCTTGTAAAAAATGCCTCCAGTGGGTATGTATATAGATGCGTGTCTCAAATGTAGAAGTAGGATGCTCCCTCAATGGGTAGAGTGAAGTAATCAAGTAGCTTGAAGTCACTACACATACTCAAAGAAGATCAAGTGAAGCATGGTAATGTAGATAAATTGACATAGAATGACATGAAATAGAAAATATAATTCCTAGCATGATAATAGTAATGTAATTCATGGATGATGCATATAATTGAAATGTTTTTTTTGTTTTGACATTTTTGAATGTTTTTGGATTTTGAAATGTTGTATTATTTTTGTATTTTTTAAAAATTTAAACTATGTATAGTCAATCAGAAGAAATTATGCATAAGCAATGCTAGAAATAGACTATGTACAAGCAAGTAAATAAATTAATATGTACTTGATAATATAAAACACTAGGCTATATGGGGGAAGGGATCCAAAGATAGACCCTGCTAGGGATAGAAATGAAGGAAAGGTTCATAACCATCATCAAATGCCTTGATATCATCATCATAAATATCATTATATGCTACATATATTATTTTTATGGTGTCTTCATGCCAAAGGTGAACTGAAGGTTGCTTTGATAGTGGTGATGTTGACTCTACTTTGGGGCATTTAGTCTTACTAGTAGATGAATTTAGTGGAAGTGGTGGAGCTGATGCTACTAGTGGTGATATCATATATAAATATTTCCTTGATCTTATAGTTTATCCAATCTCTACTATAAATATATACATAATTTTATATCATGGCTTGTAATCCTATGAAAAGTACAAAATGGGTGACCATCATGATGTGACAATTTGTTGATAGATCTATGTCATACTATATATAATGTGATCAATCCATGATCAAGTAATATATATAACATAAATTTTGGCTAATGATATGTGCTACTTGAAATCTAAATAACTAGCTCTATATCCATAGAGGTAACCATGTGAACTATATGTGCCAAGGGGTCTGACTATGTCTGTGAGTGTGGAGTATATCTTGAGAGTGTAGTGAGAGATGATAAAAGTGTTGTAGGATGTGGCATGAGAGATTTAGAGTCATCTTGGTACTCTCTTGATCTAACTGGTGTAAAGTTCAATCCACAAAAATAGTCATTTATGAGTGTGGGTGTCATATCATCATTTGAAGAAGCTTGTGAGTCAGTATCAACATCATGTACATATGGTAATTCAAAATTTATGGTAAGGGGTATTTATGATATAAGAGTCTCATCATCTATAGTAGTGGAAAAAGGTACTAATTCAAAGGTATTTTAATTAGTGTGGTAACTATGGAATCAACTAGAACTATTAGTACTAATGTTGGTGATGGTGGATGTGTAATAGGTGTTAGAACTATGATCAATAGAGTAGCTGGGATGGTTGAAGCTACTATGACTAGTAGAATATCTAGAATGGAAGGTAAGATTGTAAATGGAGTGCGAGAAGTGTTAGTATCTCCAAATTCATATGTATGTATCTGATCAAGAGAAATGTTATGAGGTGGTGGCTGTACTATGAGATATTGTGTCCCATCTAGAGAAATAGTTAAAGATGACTCTATAGTTGGAAAATATTTGAATGGTTGGTTATCTATTAGACATGTGTATAAATATCCCTCATGGAGAAATTTAATACATCAATGGAGATTAGAATGAATGGCCCCCATAGTATGTATCTAGGGTCATTTGAGTAAAAGATTATAGTGGAGAGGACCTAGCATGACATGGAACTGTTTAGAGATGGTTTTTGGTCCCACCATGATATCTAAAGTAATTATACCTAATGTCTATTAAGGTATATCATTGAACCCTTAAATTTTCTTAATTGATTTTTTTATGGATGCCAAATCTATGTCCATGGCCTATAAAAATGTGATATTACATATATTCAGTTTAGAACCACTATCAATAAGAACTCTCTTACCTATGCTGGTTTTGACTTGAACATGTATGAATAGCGGTAAATTTTGATCAATAACTATCTAAAAAGGCATATGACATTATTGATCAATTGATATGCATATGCCATAAGTTCCAAATTAATAGGCATAAAAGTCTAAGTGAGATCTTGATTAAGAATATCCTTGAATATATTAACTTTCTGAAGCAACTCTAACATGGAAATATTATCTAGAGTGTTTCTCAACTGATCAACAATGTCATATGCCTTATGCAAATCTACCTATGTAGAAGGGTTGGTCCTAGGATGGGTAAGAATAGTAGGGTGATGGGGCTCCTAGGTAGGTGGAGACATAGCGATACATCAAGTAGTAGTTCTAACTATGTTATATACTATCTGTGTAGGATTAGTAGTGGATATGGGAGGAGAATGAAGATAATCGATGCATCAAGGAGGTGGAGGGCCAAAATGTGTCAACTAGGCTCTCTAGTGATGGGTATTGACCTATAGAAGAGTGAAATGGACCATGAAGCATGACTTGGTACGTGGTAAGTGCCCTAAGGGAGGTGATGCAAGATATATATTAACATATTTAAGAATAAATTGGTTAAAATCATCCCATATAATGAAAAATAGGCATGAAATGCAAAAAATGAAACTTTGTACTAACATATGATAGACTTCATCATTCATGTATATAATAGGGCCCATTATGGTTTCCTTATTATTTGTAAGTAATATAAGAAAAGTTTATAAATAAATGAGCAACATTTGTACAATTTGAGTATGGATGTAAGTTGATACCTCAAGAAGGTAAGTAGGAGCTAGTACATGTAATTAAGGATTTTTTAAAAATATTTATACAAAATACTATGAATTTTTTAAAAATTGGAATGATGTTATGATTTATATATACAATAAAAAATTCATAAAATGATTAAAAAATTATAGGAAAATTAATGATACCTTGTTGATGAAACTAAGGTTTGAAATAAATTATTTTTTAAATTACTATCGAATTAAAAAATTTGAATTAAATTTATGGTTTATATGTGCAAGCAAAAAATCAAAAAATTATTAGATTAATTCTGGAAAATTATTGGGATCTAGTGTATGCAACTAGGGTTTTAAAATAAATTAATTTTAAAATATACTACAAAATTTTAAAATTTGAGAGAAATCTTTGATTTTATTATTCTAGAAAAAGTTTAGAAATTAATAGGAAAAATCAGGTAGGAATTTACCCTAGGTTTTCTAGGGTTTTTATGTGAAATTTGAAGTAAGTCAGGTTCACCAAATGATTCATTATTTTTGAGAATAATAGATTTTTATTCCTATTTAATAAACAAGTTTGATTAGGAGAAATCAGTAAATAATATTTCTAATTAAAGTTACTAATTTGTGAAATTGAATTGCGATTTGACATTTCTAAAAATAGTAAGAGAGCAAGGAGAAATGTAACTTAGCTTATTCTATACTGTTTTAACTGAGATAGGGTCTATACATTTAGGTGCATGATTGGGTTAGTGTTTTAAATAGGATCCTAGACTTCATTTTTTTATTGGATAGGAGTGCTAAAACTGGACACCCTAGGATTTGGTGCTATATTCCTCCCCTGATGCTATTGTCCTTAGGATCTAAACTTTTTGGTTTTTGTTTGCATGCTTAGTGTGAGCATGTGTACCAAATTTCCAGTCTTCACTATTGATAGAACTCTTTGTAAAGTTGATTCTTCATGTACTTGTCTTTTCTAAGTAATTGAATGAACTTGAGAAAATAGGGAAAAAGGGGTTAGTGTGTGTAAGATGCACTAGACATACTTCACACCCCATGTCTGGATAGATTGCCTATATATCAATACTCTGAGGAGGGATCAATCCATATGTAGTTCTCTCTTTAAGAGTTTTTGGTGCAATAGTGAATGAAATGCAATAATTTCTAAAACTAGGTATGCTTGACATCTCTAGGGATTAGTTTGAAGATTTGATTTAGCTTGAATGTTTATAGGCTAGCTATATGTAGAGAATAGAAAATATTTCTTGAGTGGTCTTGTATTATTCTTTGTTTGAATGATATTTTCTAACCCCTTTTAAATTATATTTGATTGGGCTTTCATAGAGATCTATTGGTCATGGGTTAGATAGAACTAAACTAGGCTAACACAATAAACAAGAGGAATCAGGTAAAATGGTAAACTAGGCTCAAAATGTTATTAGATAGGAGTGCTAAAAAAGGGACAACTTAGGGTTGAGCGCTACTATCTAAATTTGGTATTATTATCCTAGGTAGATGAGATCTAGAGGGATGGATTGGTCATGAAGGGAGGGTCGTGGCTCAACTAGGGTCATGTTTGGAAGGCCACAAATTATTGAGAATCAATGAAAATAAGCTTGAGAGGGTCTGGAGAGAAAGCAAGAGGGACCTATGGATTGGGTGTCATTATCCATGCTCAAGTTACCATTTTTTGCATTTTATTTGACTACAGTATACCACATTATAAAAAATGGTAGACCTATTTCTAATTTTTTAGACTATTAATTTTTATTTCAACACAATGTATTTAAGGATATTCCACAATCACATTAGTTAGATAGTAGTGCTTGGGAAATGAAAAAATGACTAGAAATGGTTGAGAAGGAGGATTTGAAACAAAAAGTTAAAAATTTATAATTCATCTCACTATCTATTGATGAGGTCATAAAAATTGACAACACATCCTAGATTTGCATGCATGTTTATACTTTTTAGAACTATTCAAGGCAACCTCATCTACTACTAGTTCATAAAATGGTAGAAAATTGCAATGTTGAAAATCATCACAAATTAGTTGTATCTAATTTGAAACATGAAGTTAGGATCGGTGATTATGCAATAGATACAAAGTTGGTGTGTGTTGGGGTTGATGTTTCATCATTTATGCAAGTGCATAGAAGTGGTCTATGCTCTTGATTGCAAAAAATAGTTTCCCCATATATGATTTCAATTCATTGCATGGCTCATAGGATGAATTTTGGATACAAAATAGTTAGGAAAATTTCTAATTTTATAGAAGTGGAAGATCTCATTCATGGCTTACATGCTTATATGTCAAGCAGACCAAAAAGATTCTTAAAGTTTCAAAAATTTGCAATAGAAGTGACTGATAGTAAGAAACTACTGAAAGATTTTGATACAGGATGGATGTTTGTCTATGAACCTACATGCCAATTTTTTTAATAATATCCATCATTAGTAGGTTTTATGTATAAATATCATAGAGAAGTTGACAAGGCAAAAGATTTGGTGTACTATTTAATAAATTTGGAAACATTATTGACATTATGTGTAATTCTCTCAATCTTAAAGGAAATGAATTGTTTAATGAAACATGGTCAGGAGAGATCCATTTATATTTTTAACTTCATACAACTGAGAAAATGAGTATGTCAATCTATGTATCTACTATACACTTTGAATGAAAAGTTTTAGGGCCCTATTTTTGGTAGTTGGCAATGTTTGACAAATTTAAGGAATCCTAAAATCTATTTGAAATTGAATATCAATGATCATCTTTGTGTCATCATTGATGTCAAGGAGATATCAATGCACACTTTTTATAGAAGACCTAATCTTGTGGGAGTTGAATCTGAAAAATTGCCTATAACATGTATTTTGTATGATACTATTATATATAAAACCCGAATGAAAGTAAGTATAATTTCAAAAAACTTATCTACAGAGATCAGAGATTTTCTTCAAAGGGATGATTTATTAGAGGCCATGGTAGTTATGAATGCCATATTTTGGAACATTGATAGCAGTCGAAAGTTGATTAGTAATTTATTTCACAAACACATGGGTTCTCTTGTTAATCATTTCAGTAAATCTTTAGAGGTCAATGGAGTTGAAATAATATGTATTTTTGAAAAAGATTTACTGACATCTCATCCAACTTATTTTGTAATTACAATGTTTTAACAATATCACCTTCTAAGCAAACCAATAGAAAATGGGGAAATTACATGGCCATGGAAAAACTTTATGCTAGTAGTATCATGTAGAAATTTCTAAGTGAATATTTATGATTATATGAGATTTCCCCAACAATGGCTCTGGGATCTATGGAAGATGAAAGAGTATTTAGTGCATTAACATTCATTAATTCAAAATAGATTGGATAAAATTTTAGAACCCTGTTTGAGATTGTATGATTCACATTATTTTGTAGACATGTTTCATTATGAAAGAGCTCTAAAAACATGAAGTTCTCTAACTGAAAGAAGAGGCATTAGTAACACAAAAATAAATAGAGAGGATGTAAATAATGACACTACATATGACAATAACACGATAGATGTAAATATCACTAGTGATGAGCAAGTTTGTGTAGGATTGTTTCAACTACCTAAGTATTAGTTGTATATTTATTACAATTATCATATTATGAGTTCCAATTTCATAGCATTTTTTATAATTTAAAATGTTTCAATTACTTAATTCATTACAATTGTTGATAGTATTGTCATTCAAAATATTTTTTCCATTCATCATTTAACTTTCCCTTTTATTTAATTGGTTCTTAATAACTTCAAATGGATCATAATATTTTTCCATTTTTATAAAATTTTATTGTTAAATACATATTTTTATAACTTTTGAAATAATTAAAATTTGATATTGTAGTACCATATTAATAATATTAGCCTTATTCTTAACTTTTAACTTAAAATTTTGAATTTTGAAGTCAAATACAAGGGCGATAGAACATGATTGGCCTATTGAACAACATGACCAAATTCAAAAGAAAAAAACTTAATCTAAAATAATGATAATAGTTGAAGAAAATGAAAACATGTCAAATTCAAATCGATGCTTAGTCCAAACCCAAAGAAAAAAATAATTATAGTCCACATCACCATTTTATTTGAACTACATCTATTGCATAAACACATATTTGATAAAAATGGATTTACAACATCATATCAAATTCATGTTCAAGACTAATTGAAACTTAACAAACTGATCATTGTAAATCCAAACTTAAAATTGTCATTTAAAATAATTAAAAAAAAACATAACATTAATTTCAAATATAAGAGAGTTTACAACATAAAAAATTATCATTTTTTGGGTCTTTCAAGAAGATCACTCACTGCTCAGCCACATTCTCAACCACAACATCCACATTTCTACCACAATCCTTACTAATCCCTACCTCTGATTCATCTGGGTCTTCCTTCAATATCCCTACCCTTTCAATATCCTCAGCTGTATAGTTAATACGAGCAAGATTTTACTTTTGTTATTTGATAACATCTCCTTTATAAGGTAGACTTGGATCAACATCTCTTGATAACAATCTATTACTCCATTATCATCTAAGTTCCATTCAAAAACATTAGCTAATCTTATATTAGATTCAGACCACACCTTCACATGCTTATTAGTATTCATTTTTCAAGTCTCTAATTGTTCATACTGATATAATATGATATATTACTCAGTCTTAAACATTCAAAACAATTTTTTTAATCTTAACTCACAAGATATTTCACTCAAAGATCCTTCTTGACTCTCTTACACACAAGCACCTACAGGTGAAATGAAACATAGTCCTATATAAATGACTCCAAAAGAATTCTGTCAACACAAAATTAATTGGAATGGATCTTAAATCCATCATAACAATTGTACGTATGTTTTCAAAAGATTTCAATGGATGGTATTAGAGATATAGGACTTTTTGTAAATAATCCTTACCTCATATTGTGACTACATTTTCCTCTTTATAACTATTTTTTTTGGGTGATATCCCCTTTGATATTAAGCCAGAATATCTCTAAATCGATTCATTAGATTTAATTTCCAAGGTTCTTTTGATGTCTAAGTTTCATAATTTTTTGTTGGATAACTTTTGAAATATGTTTAATTTACTAGACATGCCATAATCACAAATATCTCTAAATAGACTCATTAGATTCACATTTCTAAGGTTCTTTTGATTTCTAAGTTTTAGAATTTTTTGTTAGATAACTTTTGAAATATGCTTAATTTACTATACATGCCATAATTCTAGTTTTACACAGTCACAATTCAAATATCATTAATATTATGCTCATTTACAGAGTTCACCTAAGACACTAATTTCACAGTAGCAATTCCACTATTGAAAATAAGATATAAATTTAATCATAGAATATGATAGTTTTGGGCCTAAACTATAATGAGCAGTCAACTCAAGAATTTATAAAGTCTAAAGTAATTTTCTACATCTTTTCAATCGATCCTTCTCATTTGTATCAATCACCATCATGAGTAGAATAAATTAAACAGTTTAAATCTTATTACTAGTCAAGCAAACCCTTTTGAAATTGGATGTTAGTTCCTTATTTAGCATGGAAAATTTGTCTTCTCATCTTCTTCTAAGCCCATTCAACTTCCAAAACATTTCATCAACCTTATCAATCGTTACATATAATCAAGTTTTTTGAGTTGCTCTAAAATTAAATTAGTCTTTTTCAAGGAAATTTATAATGAACCTATGCACAATCCACTAACACAATCAATTTAAAACTCATTCATCTTTGAGCTTTGGATACATAAGTGACTAGACAAAATTTTGTATAAACTTTCCAATTTTATTTTGATCCTATAAGGTATTTTAAAATATCAATTGAAACTATTTAAATTTAATTATGGTTCAATAACTCAAGAAAATACTTACCTTCAAGGCATTCTCAAATGATATTTGTTTAACTAGTTTCTACTACAAAATTTGAAGGAAACATGTAGCATTGTAATTTGGGTTTTTTTTACTAATTATCCACTTTATATAAAAGCTATGGGTAGTTCACCATCTATTTAGACTTGAATTCCTCATAAAAATCATGAAATAATATTAAAGATCAATGAAAATCATGATTTACACATGTTAATGTCTGGAATTACATCAAAATTCATAACAATCCTTTTCCTATGATATGATAGTCATCTTACATACCATTCTATCAAATTATTGCCATGCTATATTCCAACCATCTCATAGACTTACAATTTATCGATCTCTCTATTCAAATTGTATCTCACAAAGTAGAATTATAGACCGTATATCTTGAAAATCAAATAGTCTCATTTATTGATCTCTTTACACAATCCTATTTAAAAAATAAATAGGTTGAATGGCCTTTTTCACTCGTCTTAGGACACACTCAAAAGAATATCTCCTTAACCTATATTTTTGTCTCTTTACTTTGTTGAGATCCTTGTTTGATTGTTCAAGCTCCATCCCTTTTAATTAATTATCTAAACATAGTTTACTTTGTTTCCAAATATCTATCAACTAACTTGAGATATTCAAACAAACTTGGTTTGTTATAATCCTACATACAACTATCATTATGAATGACTTTTAAGACTTATAAAATACTTCATGCAACTTACAAGATTCTTACATGACTATACCTAGTCTTACATAATGAGGAAATACTATCAATTTCTACTTTATATTTTAAAACCATACAACTAATTATTTCAACACCTCTGATGGAAACCTACAAAACCCAACAATATTCACAAATTGATTATTTACACCAACATTAACACTAACATATGAGATTCTCTTGTGTCAAACTCTCATATTAGAAAAGGACTTGAGCTCCTACTCAAATACAATTATTGTTCTTTCTTTTTCTTTTTTGAATTATTTTCCACCATTTGGCTTGCTTCTTCTTTGTTGTCTTCTTCTTTGTGCTTGTCTTCATATTTTTTGAGCCTAGTTGACTCAATATTAATTACTTCCTCCTTGTTGAAGTCCATGAATAAGGAATCTATTCTTCATCCACAAGGTTTTCCACACCGCTAAACACAAAACTTATAACATAACTAGTTTTAAAAACTTGAGGCAATGCTGCCCCTCCATCTACATCTTCATCACTTAAAAGCTTTAAAAACTCAATATCAGCTTCATTGATAGTCCCTTCATCACCTATGAGTCTCAAATATTTTTATCCCATCATTATTTGATGCCAAATCATATATTCTTCTTCCTTGAAATCTATCAAATCTTGTCTCGCAACTGACTTGTCTTCATCTTCATTATACTCTACTATATCTTGAGCTATAACTATTTTTTTTTCAATTTGTGTTATTTAATACAATTATTCTTGTTAAATATTATATTCCACAAGTATTTCAATGGGTGCTTCTTCCATACGTTCACTATTCATGAATTTATCTAACAATACTATTGTTTTTTTATACAAAGCATATTCATGAACATTTACATTTTCTTCATCAAATACAATTCTAGAAGGCAAAATAAGTGTTTATTTTTATTCACATCTATCTTGAATAAGCCCATACATAGACTCAACTTCTCCTTCATCTTATTTTTCCTACAATACATCACCATCTTTATGCAATTTAATATGCATATCAACAAAATTAGTATAACAAATAAAATAAATTTTATCAAGCCATGCATCATTGACGAGACATTCTTGAAGATATTCTCTTTTTCCATGTCTTCAAGCAATTCTCCTTTTGTCTAGATGACAAAACACTTCTTCATGCTCTAATAATATGTTCTCTTCTTTCATTTTTACAAGTATGTTGTCCATGCTTAACTTTTGCTTCCAGCACTTTGAATTCTTCATCATTTAGGCCCTCATAATGGACCCTCTCTTCATTTATCTTCTTCCATGAATTCACACATATAAATAAATCATTAGTTTTAAAAACTTGAGTCGTGCATGCCTCTTTCCTTTTCTCCTTGGATTGTTTTACTAGAAATCTCTTTTGTTTCATCCTTTCTCTTTTTGCAAGAATTTATCTACGAGGCTGTTGTAATATCTTCTTGACTCTTATGACATTTTTCTATCTAGATTCCTCTAAGATTTTCTTTAAACTTTCTAAGATCACTCTCATCTTAGGTCTCTCTCTCTCTCTCTCTCTCTCTCTCTCTCTCTCTCTCTCTCTCTCTCTCTCTCTCTCTCTCTCTCTCTCTCTCTCTCTCTCTCTCTCTCTCTCTCTCTCTCTCTCTCTCTCTCTCTCTCTCTCTTCTCTTAACTTCCTCACTCTTCATCCTCTTGTGGCATCTTTCCTAAACTAAGCCCTCCATATTATTTCTTATCTTTACTCTTTTCTATTTTTATTAGGCCTACTTGGACCTATTTCCTCTTAGGAAGTCTATTTTACCTTGTTTTCTAATACCTCACTTAAGTATTTTTCACCCTAGTCTATTGGTAACTTACTAGTCCTTTCCCTTAGACTATTTAACTAACCTAATCTCTCTTTGAGCTTATAGTTGAGATTTGAATATATCTCCCTATTCCTTCAATATTTAATAGCTTCAAGGGATTTTATTTGCCACTTTTCCTCTATTCCCTTTTAAGGTTTTACAAATCTTCCTTTCTGCCTCTCACTCTTTCTAAAACACCTGTAAATTATCAATCACTATAATCAACCTCTCAACAAAATACTCATAAACAAAGAATATACCCTTTTAAATGGCTTTTATCATGCTCCCTAAATTCCTTCACTATTTTCCTATAACTTGGTCAATGTAATACTTAAACCACATGAAGAACTTGACCTGTAAATAAATCTAGAACCTTATACCTTTCCCTGAATCCTTGATCTGTAACTAGATCACATCAATAAATTAACCAATAACATTTACACAATTTAACCACTGTAATATTATCATAAAATATCAATTTTCAATAACTTTCTTGAAACTTTAATACCAAAAAATGATCACAATATATTACTCCATTATAATCTGAGTTCCATTCAAAAACATTAGATAATCTTATAGTGGATTCAAGCCACACCTTCACATGATTATTAGTATTCATTGTTCATGAGTCTATAATTATTCATACTAATATAATATGATACATTACTTAGGATTAAACATTCAAAAAAAGTTTTATCTTTACTCACAAGAGATTTCACTCAAAGATCCTTCTTGACTGTCTTACACACAAGCACCTATAGGTAGTATAAAACATAGTCATTTATAAATGACTCCAAAATACTTATTATTACACAAAATCAATTCAAATGGATCTTAAATCCTTCACAAAAATTGTACCTATGTTTTCAAAATATTTTAATGGATGGTATTAGAGATATAGGACTTTGTGTAAATAAGCCTTACCTCATATTGTGATTGTATTTTCCTCCTTATAAGTGACTATATTTTGGTGATATCTCCTTTGATATTGAGCCAATTAAGCTCTAAATAGTTAATTTACTAAATGTGCCATAGTTTTGATTTTACATAGTCACAATTCAAATATCATTAAGATTTTGCTCCTTTATAGAGTTCACCCAAGCCACTAATTTCAATGTAGTAATTCCACTGTTCAAAATAAGATATAACTTTAATCACAAAATATGATAGTTTTGGGCCTAAACTCTAAAGAGAAATCAACTCAAGAAGTTATAAAGTTTAAAATAATAACTATAACAAATTAAATATTTATTACCAGTCAACCAGACCTTTCTAAAACTGGATGTTAGTTCCTTATTTAGCATGGAAAATTTGTCTTCTCATCTTCTTCCAAGTCCATTTAGGTTCAAAAACATTTCATCAACCTTCTCAATCATTACACATAATCAAGTTTCTTGAGTTACTCTAAAATTAAATCAATTTTTTTCAAGTCACGTTATAATGAACCTATGCACAATCCACTAACACAATCAATTTAAAACTCATTCATCTTTGAGCTTTGGCCATATATGTGAGTTAATGAAATTCTATAGAAACTTTCCAATTTTATTTTAATCCTATCAAGTATTTATCAAAATCAATTGAAACTATTTAAATGGTAGTTTGGTTGAATATTGCAAAAAAAGACTTACCTTTAGGCCATTATCAAATGATATTTGTTTAACCATTTTATACTATAGAATTTGATGGAAACATGTAGCATTTTAATTTGGTTTCTATGTCCATTCATGTTCCAAAACATTTCATCAACCTTCTCAATCATTACACATAATTAAGTTTTATGAGTTTCTCTAAAATTAAATCAATCTTTTTCAAGGCATGTTATAATGAACCTATGCACAATCCACTAGCACAATCAATTTAAAACTCATTCATCTTTGTGTTTTTTCCCACATAGGTGAGTCAATGAAATTCTATAGAAACTTTCCAATTTTATTTTGATCCTATCATGTATTTGCCAAAATCAATTAAAATTATCTACATTCTAGTTTGGTTCAGTAATGCAAGAAAAGACTTACCTTTAGGCCCTTCTCAAATGATATTTGTTTAACCATTTTCTACTATATAATTTGATGGAAACATATAGCATTTATAATTTGGTTTTTTTTACTAGCTTTCCACTTTATGTCAAAGATATGGGTAGTTCACCATATGTGTAGACTTGAATTCCTTATTAAAAACATGAAATAATATTAAAGAACAACTAAAATAATGATTTACAAATGTTAATGTTTGTAATTACATCAAAATTCATAAAAATACTTTTTCTATGGTATGATAGTCATATTACATACCATTCTATCAAATTCTTGCCATGCTATATTTAAATCATCTCATGAAATTGGAATTTATTGATCCCTCTATTCAAATTGTATCTCGCAAAGCAGAATTATAGACCATATATCTTGGAAATGAAAGTCTCCTTTATTGATCTCTTTACACAATCCTATTTATAAAATAAATAGGTCAAATGGCCTTCTTTACTCCTAAGACACACTCAAAAGACTATCTCCTTTCCCTATATTCTTATATCTTTACTTTATTGAGCTACTTGTTTAATGGTTCAATCCTCATCCTTTTTAATTAAGTACCTAAACTTAGTTTACTTTGTTTCTAAAGATCTCTCAACTAACTTGAGATATTCAAGCAAACTTGATTTGTTATAATCCTACGTACAACTATCATTATGACTCACCTTGAAGACTTCTAGAAAACTTCATGGACCTTATAAGATTCTTATATGACTATACATAGTCTTACATAATGATAAAATACTATCAATTGCTACTTTGTATTTTAAAACCACACAACTAATTATTCTAACACCTTTGATGGAAACATACAAAACCCAACACTCTTCACAAATTGATTATTTACACCAACATGAACATTAGCATATATGATGATCCTGCATCATCTCTCTTCGAATTCAATAAAGCATCAAGATTCCATCCTTAATACTTATAGTTTTCCATAGTGTGTTGTTCTATTTATTCAACAGAATAAGCTTCTCTTTAAATTGATTAGTAGATATAAGTTCTTTTGTGCATTTTTTAAATGCACATTGAGGACCTCAACTTCCTTTTTAACATTATCACATTTTTCATGAAATTACAAATGAAATATAATTATATTTGATCTAAAATAACTATGACATGAAATTTGACAAAAATGAAGATACATTACCATAGATTTTTCCTTCTCAGCATTTGCAATAACAACAAGGTTAATGTCATTTACCTATTTATTAAAATATGCTTGGGCTTCTTCATTCAAATTTTCCATCATGTTTAGCATAATACTCAACACATTATCATTGTAACTATTAGAAATAGTAATGGACATAGATTTAGCTTGACCAAACAAAACATAAATCTTTGTGGGTTCATGTTGTACTAATGAAAATAAATTTTATCATTGGGAGTGGTTTTGATAATGGGTATTTATTTCTTTAATCAGTGTCTTTATCCAAAACACCCAAACTAATACATTTTTTTAACTCATCTATAACTCCGTCCGTAAGACTTGAAATAATACTTTCTGATAATAAATTATTTATGAAAAATATGTAATGCCTTTGTAAGACAAGTCAACATTAGTTGGTGGGGTGGCGGTTTAAGAGGTATAAGGTTCCTCCTGATTAGTTACATGAACATCTACACCCTGAATAAAATCATGTGGATTGAAAGTAACACCACCAACTTCTCCACTTTTTATCCCAAGATATTCCTTGTGAAGATCAATTTTTTGTAAACAAGTCAATACTTATTTACTCAAGATACCTCTAATAGAGAAGTGTAGATTTTGAAACCTAATAATTGAAGTATTCCTCTACTAGGTGTTGGTACTTTTGGTAATAGAAGAATCTTCCCCCTTATGTAAATTGTGTTTGGGGGTGGTGGAGTTGGCATACTTTTCCTTAGATATTGAGGGTTTCTTGCAAAAGTAAATTATAGTATAAAAAAATTAAATTTAAAAAACAAAACTAAATTCTAATTTGAAATTAAAGGTTTAGCACTTATATTTGGAGATAATATATCCTCCAATCTACATGCCATATTCTAAGTGATCGGGAAAATTTGAGCTAATAAAATAGGTAATCTTTCAGTCATAAAAAATTATAATCAAGGAATATTCAACTAAAAAACCAAAACATGGAATGTAAAATACCTTGCATAGAGGGTCAAGAAGGCACATGAAATATTGGGGTTTATTATGGTTGTTATTATTTCATGCCAACCTCAGCTGATACCAAGTCAACTACAAAAATCAAATAAATAAATAAGATAATGCAATTCAAACTTAAAATGTCATTTGAAAATTTTAAATACTAAACCTATATGTAGAGATGACGAGTAAGAAACTCTTGGATATTTAAAAATTTGAAATGAATGCAAGGATGATCCTACAGACTCAAAATCTCTAGATTCTTCAATTGCACACTGTCCTTTTGAGGCTAATTATTTTTGTGTCATAAAGGCATGAAATTTTACATGTAACAAACAAAGTTCAAACATATATTAATCTTTAATTTTGCAACAATTCATCAACAAACAAACAAATATTAATCCTTAGTTTAGGTGATTCATTTGAATGGTAAACTAACCTCGTATTCATCAACAAACATAGTGTTTATGCTCATTTTTAGATGTAACACAGTTGGAATAATCATTTTTTGAATTTCAAATAAGGTCTCATAGTATAAGGCCAAAATAAAATTTGAACAAGAAACTATGTAAATGGGATTGGTATAAATGTAATTTAATTCTTACATAATCCTAGAAGAAATAAAAGTGTACCAATCATATCTCAAACTAGAAAGAGTGTGAAGAATGTAAACAACTACCCAATAGGGAATATATTTTTGTCTTCCCTATAATATTATTATCATGAGGAAAAATTGAACTATTGCTTTAATAAAAGGGTAAAAAATGCTATTCACGTGGAGGTCCTTCTTGTCACTATCTGAAATAAAAGTGAAAAAATAGTAATAAAAAGTTGAATTTTTGATATTAAAAATAGATTTACATATCAAAAGTTTAATTATCAATATTAAAAATGAATTTACATACTAGTTTGACTGATTTACAAGTTAAAAGCTGACTCCAAATCTTTCTTGTCATCATCTATCAACATTGCTTTTAGAGTCATAGGGTTAGTGTTATAGAATAGAAGCCCTATCAAATTATGAATTTCTTCTAGCAAGGTACCAAAGTAGAACATTCTAGAGTCAATATTCATCATGAACCTCTTCTTACTAGGGTCATAGGAAGACATTAACTATTTAAACAACCCATAGTCTATTTCATACTAGGGCATGTAGAACAGGGCACCAAATCCATATTTCAAAATTCAATCATTGTAATCATCAAGATATTCTACCAAATTCAAAATGTTTGGGCATAAAAAAATCTTGAAAATGTATTTTCATTCCATGGTTGGTTAGCTGACTATGTGATTAGGTTAATTATTGTGGGTGGGGTGAAGGGTGGATGATAAAACTATTCTAAAAAATGTTTAAAAGAGGGTAAAGGGTGGGTATTTATAGGTCAAGGGTGGAAATCAAGAAACTAGCAAACATACCAGCTATACGGGTCACCCAACAGTACCAATCAACAATCTCAAGAGGAATATCAAACCTCATTATTTAGTGACACCATTTGTAACCATGATTTTGACCTATTTTTTGACACCTCTGTTTGAGATAATTTTTATTACCACCATCTAACAGCTAAGATACCATTCAACACTACCATTTTATAGGAACCATTTGGTAGTGATCATTTAATATACTATCATTTGACACTTGGCATTTAGTACCACCACTTGACATCTATCATTTGGCACAAACCATTTAGTTCCCACTATTCATCATACACCATTCAATATAGTCATTCTGTAGAACTGTCTGGTATATCCTTTTGGTGGTTCCATTTGTTGTTTGTCTTTTGATGCATATGAATAGTTCTAAAATGTATTAAAAAATGAATATTTAGGAATCTACTTGATTTCATTCCTTTCAAATCCTGATGGATTTGACATCATTTACATAATATTCACCATAGCTACAAATTAGATTTCCATAGATTTGACAAATAATTCCAATAAGATTTCTAGTAGGGCCTCTTAAAATTAACTTTTTTTTGAGATGTTGAAAATCAAAATAAAAAATAAAATTACATACTTACCTAGTGTTCCTATGTGTTGGTACTCCTAAAATATATTTGTTGGTGTTATTGAGAAAATTTAGGGACATTTTAGTACAAGTATTATCTCATGTTGTTCCTAAATTTTCTCAACAATACCAAATTGGATATTTTAGGATCCTTAGTAGCCGAATGGCCTCATGCAATTTTAAAAAATTATATTTAATTGACTTAACATTGCTTTAATGAAAGGAAAACATCTTATGTACGTTAGTTGAGTAGATAATCAAGAGTGTGTTGCTTCCTCACATTGTTGCGAATACTCAATCAACATTTTAACCCAACTCTTTAATTTTTTCAATAAACTTATCTACCAAAACCTTTTTCTAAATGATAAAAAAAACTATAATTTGTATGTTTTATATCTTCTTAAAATTGCTGATGAGACCCCAAGAATAGGTAATAATCGTAATCAAGGAAGATGGCTAGGGAAGTTACAAAAATATGCACAATATTCAACCCAAATTATCAAACCTGCTCCCTGGTGAAAGTAATCTCTAGCTTCAAACTATCATCAATTTAATCTATTAAATTTCCTCAAATAATTAATTGACAAACAAACTCTTCAAAAATATTGGAAAAGAAAACCCATATTACCAAAAATAATCAAAAAGCAAAAGTGGAAGGAGAGAAGGGACATGTAATAATTAAAAATAAAATTAGGGTGTATAATATACACCCAGAAAGGAGATAAGGGTGAATCATCCCACCTATGTCTAAGATTAAAACTAAAATAACCAAAACAAAATATACAAGAAAAAACCAATAGTAATGTTTATACAATAACAATTGAAGTAACTAGCAACTAATACTATCTTATACTCAATTTAATGTATAAACATGGTGACTAGATACTCAAGAGTGTGAAACACACTCATATGGATGCAAACAACAATAATGGCATATAGTACCATGTCCTTATAGGAGGAGTGAGTTAGTAATGGTAGCAATTTATGAGAATGGCAACAAAGTAGAGCATAGAAGGCCCCAAACCCATAACCAATAAGAAGAAGAGGTATTTCATATCAAAGAGAGAGATATTAAAACTTCTAGTGTCATATCAAAAAATAATGAAATAAATTAAACTATCCATGAATGAAATAATAATTCATTTACAATATATTAAACATTTACATTTTGAAGCCTTTTACCAGAGTTTATCAATAAAGTAATTGAGAAGAAGTTTTTAAATTTTAAGTTTTAGTTGTAACAATGCCACATCAGTGGGAAATTGAGCCAAAAATAATGAATAGGAGACTATTTCCAAGTTTCAATTAAAATTTTGTGAGAGGGATCAAACATAAAATATTTAACACAAAGGAGTAAGATTCTCATGAATTTCCATAGCCAATTTCATAGTTGGTGTTATGTTGCATAATGATATCTCTTTTAAGTTTAAAGCCTTATAATTATTTTGGGTTGGTGACATTTTCCCATAATATAATCCCTTTCATGCCACCATTCTAATAAATTGACATAAATACTTTCAACCACAATAACAATAAAGCTGTAGAAGTGAAATATTCAATGGTGTCCAAAAGTTTCAATTCCTTTTCCAAAACTAGTATTGATTTTATAAATGTAAGTGGGTAGATGAATAATGTCATCCATACATAACTTAATTGAATAATATTTTTCTATTAGGAATTTTTAATTATATTATATTACAAAACATTGTGCAGTATTTCTGAAATTTTCTTACTCATCATAATAGAAAATAAATATCTTGGGCAAGATATGAAATGATAACTTATACAAAAAGGTGAAAGCACTAAAGCTCTAAACTACCAATTTCCTTAAAACTATACATGTAGATCAATGAAATTTTAAATCTTGAAGGAATCCAAGTGAAAATGTTTGTGTAATGTAAAGCAATAAAATGCATTAAAATATTTTAATCAATTTACTCATACATGTAAATTCACATTATAACACTATACCAAAATGTTGGGTAAGGCACTTCCAAAAAAATAATAATCATATCCTCTCTTATGAAAATGTTTTAAATTTGATTGGCATAGAAAACACCACTGTGGGATTTGAACTTAAATCAATATTAGTAAAAAGTGCATTTAAATTTCAAATCATTAGTACAAGGAATGCAGAGATGGCTAAGATCAAGTTGTGCACATCTCGATTAGAAACCATGCATAAGTTTTTAGCTTTGAATCATTACATCAAAACTATCATAGGAAACATGAAATATAAATTTTCAAAAATCATAAGGATGCTTGTTATCTATTGAATAGGCTCAACGCTTACTAATTTTCATACAACTTGCATCAATCTTGGAGAACAACTAGAATGAAAATAAATTTTATAAAGCATCTATCATGATGACATTGTGATCTCATTATAGTTTTGTAGTGCTTGTCCAACAAAGTATATTACATCAACATATGGATCTTTAGTAAGTTTAACTAGACAAGGATGAACATTCTCCTCTATGCCTTAGAAAATAAAACTTTAGTAAAATTCTTATAATCCTTACAACTTAAACAAGGCCACAGGTGCATTTCGAAGACATATATGACATAGAAAATGGTATGCCACTTTCATAAGATTTCACCACCCATCTTTATATATAGTGGAAGTAGAATAGTTATCTCTATTGCTATTCTTAGTAAGCTAAATAAACAATGAACATTATACAAGGTAGTGAAATCTATCATGAACAAGGTTTATGAAGATTGAAAAAAAAAACCCAGATAGAATTCATTGTCTATGACTCAAATATTCAATCCTCACCAAATAGGACAAGATGATGTTAAATACATATTATTACTAGGGAAATAATTTAAAAATGAATAATTCCATCAAGAAATAATGAATATTCTAATAATTTCACAACATCAGGAAGCTAATGTCTATAACAAGTATTCATTATGTTGAAAAGTAAATCATCCTTGAAGAGGGGTTTAAAATATTGACTTGAAACACATGAATTAAAATGATACAAAACATCTACATCTAGATATACCATTCATAATAGTTATATATGGAAATCTCAACAAATTAAATAAAACTTTCATCCTATCCAAATTTTAACAAATATCAATCTTAATAATGGCAAACATTTCCCCTAATAATACCAAACATTACCCTAAAGTTCATCACACCAAGGCTTAAAAAGGAATTAAGAATTATCAACAGTAAGGATGATGTGAAATAAAATCCATTAAAATTAGTAGGGGTTAAGTTAAAAATTGACTCTAATTTTCCTTAATGAAATAATGAGGTTTTATAGGGTAGTTAATGGGAAATAACAACAGGGTGTGTAATAATAATAATTCCCAGTCACTCACCAAAATAAAAAAGCGTTTGCTTAGAAAATAACACATGTAACCTAATCCTTGGCCTCTTTTATAGGGGAATCATATGCTTATTGTTGGGTATTTGGTTAACAAAAAAGAATTATTCTCGTCTATTTCATCCAATGAGAGTATTTCAAATCTAGGTCTTCTGTAACATCCTCACAGATTTACTGCCCTAAAATAAATGCATGAAATCATGAGAACCATAAATTAAACTATCGTGTGGAGACCTTGCCCATTTTGAAATTCAAATTTTGTTTTTGCCTCTTTTTTAGGTTGTGGACGAGTCGATTTTTGTATTTGTTAACCATTCATTTTTAATCTTGGGAGTTGTGGGTTGAGTTCATGGTTTTGTCATGGATAATCATCATAAGAAGTCTACTTTCTCTATTATCCCTTGAAAGGAGGCTCACGTTTTGGATAATGATGATTACTGTATAAAGACTGTAAGAATAGCCATTATAAGGGCAAGAGATATTTTGCACTACAATGGAATGTTTTATGAATTTTCTCTAGAATTCTGTTCTAAAATGTTTTTTAGGGACCTAAGGGGATCTTTATACACTTTATGATGTGATTGAGCCCTTTAGGGAACTTGAAAGTCAGATTTTTCATTTATGGGTGCTCTTTTCATGGTTTTCTTTGATGTGGATTCCCCTTAGAATCCTTCTATTTACTATTTCATAGACTTTTGTGTGGGTCTTTCTTCACTTGGTATTCCCCTCTAGGGACATGGGCCCCCTTGTGCCTAAGGTGGGTTTTTGTTGTTTGTCATTTCAGCTATGTTTGAGACCTAGGCCTCCATTTATTTTGTCCAGGTTGGCTTCCACACTAGTTATCTGTGGCTTTATAGAGACCTTAGCCTCCATTTGTGTCTAGGATGGTTCTAGATCTAGTTAAATTCTAGATTGGCATGTTCTTTTTGTAGTGTTTGGTTATGGACCTTGACGACTCTTTTTGAGACCTTTTTCTAGAGACCTGGACCTCAATTTGTATCTAGGTTGGTTCTTCATCTAGCCAAAATTAACTTTTTAGTCCTCTAGAGACTCTAGAAGTTATTAATGAGACCTAGGCCTCTAGCTCCTTCTACCCAAGCTAGTTTTCAGTCCTATTAAACTCAATTCATTATTGCACTAGTCAAATGTGACAAATTTTGAGTCTTGGGCCTCTGTTTTTTCTACCTAGGATAGATCATGTACTAGTTGCTTATGGGTTTAAAGCAGTCGTTGTTGTTCCTCCCTTTTTACAGCCCTCTTGGTCTTTCACTATAGCTACATCTTTTAGATGGTTCCTTTTTGTATGCCTAGTTGTTTATTTCTGTTCGGGAAGAGACTAGGTCCTTCTGATGTATTGTTTAGTAGGGTACGTTTTATAATCTTGGTCCGTTGTATCTGGCTATGAGGAGACTTGGACCTCTTGATGTGTTTGGGGATGGTACCCATACCAGTTATTAAAGGTGGGATTAATCTAATCTAAACAGGTAGAGTGATGATTTTAAAATAAAAAATTGGAAGAGAAGTCAAATGAGCAAAGCAAATAGCCAAGACAATGTATGATCCCTAGCATGGGTAAATCAAGATCCATTGTTAAGGAACTGATAGACATGATGGATGCATTGGAACTAAAAATACACAACATGGAATTAAAATGCATCTATTATGACTTTGATCCAACTGCGTCTCATATTTTGCATTTCAAGGATATTGAAATCTTCTACTAATAAAAACAAGAGGTTAAGATATGAATTTTGTATTTATTCTGGTCATAGTGAAGGACATATATACTACTCTAAATAAATAGTTGCATTAAACCTCACCTCGAATCATGTGAAACCACCCGTAATATATAAAAAAATTGGCCAATCAACATGTAACAAATAATAATATTATACTTCAATACTTAAAAAGCTTGCACCTTAACTTTGCAAAAACTCAATATATTGTTAAGCACCAAAAACAGAATACGCTTACTGGTAAAAAATAAAACAATAAGTAATTAAAGAAAAATAAATCCTTTAAGTCTCCCTTCGGGATTAATAACAACATCAACGTGCCATGTGTCCAAACAAAATTTATGCGAGTGCAGGAAATTTTCAGAACCCCCCGCCTCTTTCCTTCACCTATCATCGTAGAATTTTCGAAGATCCGTGCAAATGGAGCAAGATTCGATTTAATCTTGTAGGTAACTTACAGATATCCTATAGGACCTGTGGTGCGATTGAATCAAGAGCAACAACCCCCTCTATGGGATTCCGCCCTTTGCATTTGTAAAACGGTTTGTCAATTTTTTTTTTTAAAAAAGATTAACGATTTCTCAATAACTCTATTTTTGATCGGGCTAATTTTCCTTTATTAATGTCAATTATCAACCTTACAATATCCAAGATTAGAGATCATTCTGATAGATTAAAATATCTTCACTTAGAACTAGCTTTATATTTGAGGATTGATCTATGGATTAGGATTGATGTTTCATCGTTCTCCAAGGCAGAAGGCTTGAAGGAAAATTTAAAATTAGACAAAAGAAACAGTTTCTTAGCCTCACCAGTAAATATAATTGGGATGATGTCGATTTTGAGGTATATATTATGAGACGGACAAGATTATTCATGGAATTATTGAACAACCCAGGAATAACTGAAATTATAGGTAAAACGTCACTTCGTGATCAACGTTGCAAAGTGGTAACCCATCCACCTACGTCCGGGAACAAGTATGTGGGTTGAACCAACAGAATATTACACATGCGTCAGACATGAACGTTCCCTAAGCTGTCCGTTATTCGAGAGAGATGCTCTTGTCAATACAAAATGCGGGCGCGTCGATATTATACATTCATTTCTATGCTTTCTAACATTTCCAGCTCAAATGCAGATCAACCTAACGCTGCAGTGAATTTCCTATGAGTCATTTCTAGTCTTAATCGAACCAAATCCTCTCTGCTGGAGATCTGGTTGTTAGCCTTTTTCTGATTTACATTGTGATTTTTCCTCTTTTTCTTGTTTTCTTATTTCTTACTTTTTTCAAGGTACAACATGAATCAAATTTAGTTATGGATTTTTCACGTCGTATTGAAATTGCTAACATAAATTTTAATACTCATTCTACTAGGAACAATTCGATTGACTTGGATAATAGTACTGGTATGAATGTTAATAATATGGTTCATCTATAGAAAATAGCATAAATTTCAATTTGATATAAGTTCAATCATATGTTTCATCTATAGAAAATAGCATAAATTTCCCAAACATGCAATTATTCCACATCCAAAAATTTCAAGCAAACAAGTTCATTTCTTAGTGCAAGTATTCCACATCCCAGAATTTCAAGCAAACAAGTTCATTTCTTACAATTCGCACAATATTTTTCTTATCATTAATCTCCATAATTTGAAACAAAGGTAGAACTCAATGATATTCAAATAAGACTCAAGGGATTTCATCATAATAGTATAAGAATAAAACCCAATATATTTACTATACTAAACTATATATAATCCTCATTTGAACCAAAATTTTACCCCACTTTAAACCTTATAATAAATAATTATGATTTATCAAATTACTCATTCTTTACAAGACTTATTTAAAGCCATTATATGAAGAGAATTCATTGTTCATACAATCATATACATTCTGCCAACAACTCTCTAAGTTGAAGAATAAGAAACAATAATCATCTTAAGACTCTACTAAAAAGATTCACACATTATCACATTTGAATATTTTCAAAATATTTTATAATATCTACTTAATTCTTTCCAAAATGCTCACATTCAAACCCCAAAACACCGTACCATTCACCTACAACTCAACTCTTCTAAACTATGTATGGTTTGAAATAAACTTTCATATTAACTTCTACATGATTCGCACCTACAACTCATCTCTTTTTTAACAAGCCTTTCTACTTAAGGCTAAAATAGGAATGGAAACAACTTATTATAAAAGCCTATTTATAGATCGCCTATCAAGGTTTGAATAGAAGATCTATTCATTAAAAAAAGAACTATTATACATACCATGAAGCAATAATATAGTCTAAGCATGATTTAGACCTTATAGAAGTTCAAAGAGCTTATATAAAAGAGGTTTCTTCAATGAAATAAAACTAAGTATTTACTTGTGGTGAATAAGAAAGATATTATCATGACAAGGAAGCTACAAAATGCATTCCTTAAATCTTTTTATTTCAAACTCCAAAACAATTGCCATAATCTAAAATAAAAATTCTGCCTACATTTTCCTCATGTGCAAGTTGACTATAAAGAATTATTCAACTGTAAACATGAATTTTGTAAAACCTATTTCTTTAAAAAAAATGAGTTTATATGGCCAATTCACCCTCAATATTACTAGCTTGTGGAATGAAGTGAGTTCTATCCCTATGTTTGTAGGAGTGATCTATATTTAAATTAAAAAATGTATTTTATTTACAAAAATAAAACTAAAACAAAACCGTGTTATTGCTTTCAAAGTTTTTTTTAAGGGTCCTTAGGAAAAATTCCCATGTTATTTTATTGAATATTAAAAATCTAGTTTCAAAATAGAAGCCAATCGATGGGAAAGTGGTTTCTTTAGGAAGGCAAATCATATCTATTATTTTCTAGAGTCTAGACTCTAGAGTGTAGATTTTGAAGAGTGTCCAATCCTGATCGACACTGTCCACGGGATCTGGATAACGTCCACACACTTTGAATGGCATCCATAGCCTCTCGCTACTATCCATGGGTTGTGAAAACTTCCACAGATAGTACATACCATCCATGGGATTTGGACAACATACACAAGCTCTAGAAAATATCTAAAGAACCTAGGCAGTGTCCACAACCTTTAGATGTTGTCCATGCCCTATGGATGTTGTTCATGAGCTCTAGATGCCATCCACAAGCTCTAAATGCATCCATGGGCTTTGGATGATGTCCACACATTTTTTATGGCATCCAAAACCTGTGGATAGTGTCTTGAGCCCATGGACATTGTCCAAAAGGTGTAGATGGCATCTAAAGGTTTTTATGCCATCTAAGGGCTTTTGATGTCATCCAGACCCTGTAGACACTATCTAGAGCCCATGGATGATGTCTAGAGCCCATGGATATTGTCCAAAGCCTATGGACTGTGTCCACACCCTATAAATACCATATAGAAGAGGTGGATAACATTTATAACTCATAGACACTATCTAGATTATGTGGATAATGTTCAAACCACAGGGATGATGTTTAAGTCTATTGGACACCATTCAGAGTGGGTAGATGGTGTCCAAAAATTTTAGACATCATTCAGAGGGCATGGATGATGTTTATAGGGTGTGTAAAATGTCTCCAGTTTATGGATGCCATCTAGAGGATATGGTTGACATCCAGGCTCTGTTGGGCAAGGCATAAACCCTTTATATATCCCTCACCCCTTGTATTTTATTCATTTATATCATATGCATAATCAAACCTATCTCATCCTCTAGACCTCTACCCTATAATGCCCATATTCTCATTATTTAATCCCAATAAATTTAAACCTTGTATCTTTTAACCCTATTCACAAGTTTGTCTACCAAAATCCTATTTTCTTAAATATATTAGGGCTTATGGAAGATGAAAACATGTACAATGATTGGATGAATCGATGTTTTCTAACAGGGATTATTTAAATGCCCTACTATGAGACATACACAAACTTACTTAACATTCTCGTGTCTAGTTATAAAACTTCTACTTGAGAGTTTTAGTTTAGCCTTGACTCTTAGACTATTAATTTTGGCACTACTCCTTCAAATAACAAGAGATTGTTAGGACTGTGAAATAGAAACTCAAACCGATGACCACAAAATTCATTTTTATTTTATGAAGATAAAATTTATCTCAAAAATCACTTGCTTATAGATACATCCACCTCAACAGGTAATCTCTATCTTATTTTCATTAATTAATATTCAATTTTTTATGTATAAATTCAAAATTAAATGTCTCAATTACAGATAGAAAACTAAATTTTTACTTCCATTTTAGGCACCCCTAATTGTTTTAAAAGGGGTATTTTAGTTCAAAATATAACAAACCCATATCTAGTAGCCCTCATTGAATTTTTCCAGGCAAAGATGTTTTACAAAAAAGACTTGTAGATATCCCTTTATAGGTTATAGCATACATTATCTTTTCTCTTGGAGAACATCAATTTGATTGGTGTACATTCATTTACAACAAGTTAATAAACTATTTGGATTATCACTTTCAAAGTGACAATCACAAAAGAAATCTAATTATATATTAGGTTTATACTATGGGGTGTACCATGATCTGAGGGGAACAACGATTCCCATAATATTGCATGAAAATATGAAATATAATTTAGTGGTCCTTATGGATCTAGAGGTAAGTTTAAAGTGTAATTATAAGTCATTAAATTATCATGTTATTATGTTCTTACAATGCAAATATGAAATTAATTATATGTGTTTCCTCATAATAGAAAAAAGTATATGTGTCTCAATCTAGTAGAGAAGTTGCATTGAATAAATACCATCCTATTGAGGGCTCTAGGGATTATTAGTCTGATAGGGGAAATGATACATATTATGGTGTGATGACACCATTGATAAGGCATAAAAAGATGTGAATATCTATCTCACCTACTGTTGCACGTCAGTTAGGCCCCTTAGGCACATCCATAGTCTTAAATCTAGGGTTATATTTTTTTAAAATTTTATTGAAATTTGGTGTAAAAGCAAACAAATTCAAATTATTAATGTTTCATGTCATTTTACTTTGGTGTCCAACATTGGAAACATTTCCCATCAACTTTTACAATATTTACCTCCCATGTAAGGTATTTAACTTCATGTTTGTAATTACACTACTTGTATATTACGTGAAATTCAATATGTTTAATTGAATTTTTTACTATAAGAGAATTTGAGTGTTTGATATTAATTTAAGGTTAAACTTTTTTTACAACATGTCTACCACAACAAAATATATCAAAAACTCAGAGTATGGACCCTAAGTCTATTACCTCTGACCTCCAAGTTAACTTAGGTTTAATTTTTATAAAGTTTGTTTATTGATTGGTGATAACATTTTGTATTAAAGGGAAATGTTCATTGAGAAGTAATATGCCATCCCCTGCTCCCCCAGCCCCACCCCAAATATTGTACAGACTAGGGAGATGAATTTACAAATTCTAACAAGTAGCAAGGGAATAAATTTACATATAACAACCTCAGATTTCACTAGATTTTGTATGGGTAGAGTGTTTGGTGGTACCATGACACTTTTATAGAACATTAATCTTGATAATTATTTCTTTAAGGGTATTGATTCCATGCCTCTAGATAGATTTATTATGCATAATATTATTCATGGATCTCAGTTCCAGGATCCAGGAAAATAGTTGTATGTGGTTCTTCTAGTTAACCACTTGAACCACATAGTGATGAAGAACAATCTGTTAATGAATTGACATCCTTTCCATTGAATAATATTGTTATAAATAATGCTTTTTTTTGTTAGATGACATTGTATAGACTGATTTGAAAGTTTTTAAATAGTGAGATATTTAGGGAAAGGTGTTGGTAAAATAAATTAATGATCATTATGATAACAATTCCCAAAGATATTCATTATATTCTTTAGTTCAAATTGATCAATCCAAAATTTATGTGTTAGTGAATCAAGCTGAATCATGATCTATTTCTATAGAAAATCCTAATAATGATAATATTTTAGATATTATGATTAATAGAATTGAAAATTTGAATGCAGAGGCATAGGCTTATTACAACACATAGGTAAGACACCAAAACCTTTGAAACCTTTCCAATGTAGAGAGGGATATATATTTGGTAAGCAATTACTTATTTATCCATTTTTAATTTCAATTTTATAATTTTTATTTGACAAACTTTATTTTTAAAATTTCAATCAAAATATAATAACCTTGAGAATAAAGTACAAGTACTGAATATTCATTTGGAAAAGGCACAAAAAATCTTAAATGTAATAATTGTATTTAAAGAAAAACTTGTGCTAGTAAAAAAATAGAATAACATATTGACAAAGATAATGAAAGAGCATGGAATGGATCTAGATGTTCTTTTGAAGGAGAAAGTAGATGTGGATCTCTCTATTCTATCAATAAGAGATGTAATGCATGAAGAAAGATCTATAGTTGCAAATATGAATGCTACAACCAATGATCTTTTTAGAGAAGCTATTTTACATTCAAATTCAAGGAAGCTAGAAGCTGAGGCAAAAACATCTGCATTATAATATCAAATTAGAACTCATGTGAAATGACATCTATTTAGTGCATGTATCTCTGTTTAATGAAAATTGGTCAAGTAATTTATAATTGATGTTTTTATATATCTTATGTTGAAACATGAAACGTTGAAAGTTAATATTGTAAATTAGTGTTTGAAAATATAAATATAAGTCTTTGTTTCTATTTATTTTAGGTATTTTATCCATGATAAGTTTGTTTTGTGATATATATATATATATATATATATATATATATATATATATATATATATATATATATATATATATATATATAAAAATGTTGAAACTGAAAGTTTATATTGTAAATTAAATTTGACAAGATTAAATTTAAGTCTCTATTTCTAGTTTATTCTGTGCATTTTATCCATGATAGTTTATTATGTGCATATTATATATGCTATGTTAAAACATTCATGTATTGATTAAATAATTTACAACTATCATATATGATTGATCAATATTATATATGTTATGTTAAAAATGTCATAATGATTGATCAATACAAGTGTTTAAAGGAGCCAACTGGGAAGTATTTTGAGATGAAATTATATGCATGTTGAAACTAAAAGTTTATATTGTAAATTAAAGTTTTCAAGATTAAATTTAAGTCTCTGTTTTAATTTTATTTTGTGTATTTTATCCATGACAATTTTATTCTATGAATATCTATATATGTTATGTTGAAATTAAAAAGTTTATATTATAAATTATAGTTTGAAAGTTTAAATATAAGTTTTTATTCTATTAATTTTAAGTATTTACTACTTAAGATGTATAGTGATAATATAATAAATGATTAAATAATTTAAAACTATCATATTTGATCAATCATATATGAATCCTTTAAACTCTTGTATTGATTAAAAACTTTAAGTTGGCTCCTTTAAACACTTGTATTGATCAATCATTATGAATCCAAAATGGCTAGATTGTGTTAATAAATATTTTTCTCAAAATACTTATAATTTCATCTCCATTGATATCTATAAACTTCAAAAAATGTTTAATAAGAGTTCCCATGTGTCTAAGAAATAAATTATTGGATTGTTCTTTACCATCCTCAGCTCTCCAAAATATAGGATTCACCTCTACCATGGCTTTAAGCAATTCATCCCTTTTAAACCATTTTATAATTTCCATAATAAATATATCCTTTATCTTTCCCAATTTTTTATATATTTCCATTATCATACTTTTGTGTAGAATACGCATTACAAGGAATTTTTCAATTTTTGATCCAGCATACTCAACTCATTTTTTGAATGTGTGTAGTGGTATTTCCTTTCCATTCATGAAGATAAAAATATGATCATAAATATTCAATTCAAAATAGGATTTTGGATCCTTAATATTTGTTAAAATTTTGTAACTAGAAAAAATGGGAAGATTAAACTTATTTTTGCTTGAATACAAGACATTAAGAGATTGACAAACCCATTTTCTCAAATATATGAAGTCTAAAATATATTGATCTCTCTTGAGAATGTTTCATCAAATTTTTTTTTCATTAAACATTGGGATAATACCACATAGTGTCAAAATCATTTTAAAACCTACTAAATAGTACAATAGATCCTTTGCCTTACTGACTTTCATATGGTATTTAAACATGAAACCTGCTAGTGATATATATTCTTCAAAAAAATTTGCTTGTAGGCACATATATAGGTATACATTTTGTATCATTATCTTTTAGAATATTTTTACCATCGATAACCCTAATTTAAAATTTATGAAACTCTAAAAAAAATTTAGGACTACTTGACATATAAGTGTGTAAATCATGAATAATTTCTTGTGCTTTTACCATATTTTCAAACATACAATTTTTTATGCAAGATTCATTATATGGGATATGCGATAAATTGAAATCATATATAGGGAAACTATTATATGTAATAAAACACACAAACCATTTATATTTCCCTGCATTACTATTTTACCATCAACTCTAATACATACAATCTTCATAGCTATAGAATAATTATCCATCCTAGTAATATCCTTCAAATTAGAAACAACAAACTTGAAAAGGTTTTTTGCATTGAAAATTTCAACCATTTTATGTATAACTAATAGATGAGTTATCCTTAATTTTTTCTCAAAAATGTAAATATGGATACAAACCCATGTTATGTTATCAATTGTTGTGACCTCATCAATTAATATTGATATAAAGCTTGCACTTTTAACTTATTCTTTTAAATATTCCATTTCAATCATCACAAAACATTTTGCCATGCACCAAGAACTACCATCTAACCAATGTGATTTTAGAATGTTATGAAATCTATTATGTTAAAAGAAAGATTTATAATCTAATTTTTTTGATATAAGTCTACCTTTTTTGAGAATATGATAGATCATTGAGAATTGTAATTTTTTTGCATGTTGATTCGCCTATATAACTTTTCTTATTTGATATATAATTATTTATCCTTTCTCAACAATATTTTGCATATGTTTCTATTTTTTTTTACTCTACAAATATTTAACATGCATATATTCATTGGCATCTTTCCATCTATGAGTCTTTTGAATTTGTCCATCTTTTCCAATGGACACATAAACTTTACCACAATGTTTCTCGATTGTTTCCATCTTAAGTTGCATTTTATGGTCCTTTCCTAATTTCCAATAACATATTATGAACTTATATTTTTTTGGGGTATAAACACTATTTTTTGTCTCTATTAGTTCAATTAAAGGAAACTTTGTTGCCTAGTCAAACTTAAAATACCTTTCAATTGTCCATTTTCTTCTTTTTCTTCACACAAATTTATGAGTAATTTGATATGTTATCAATCTCATCATCTGGAATGTCCTCAAGTCTTCTCTTCATTGGCATAAATCAAGTATTTTTGTTTTCCAAAAAAGTAGTTATATGAGACATAGAAATTTCTTTTATGTTTGTATCATATCATCTGGTTTATCATTTACCATAGTTATGCCGTGTTCAGGTATCTCTTCAAGTGGTGGCATGTCATCATCAATAATATCTTAAAATGGTCAAATAACAATGTGATTAAATATTCCATTTGGAAAACCACACTTAGTGGAGGATATACATGTATAAATGTTTTTCTATTATATTTTAAATATTAATTAATATTTATTATAAGAAAATAAAAAAATTATGCAAATCATTTAGTGCCTTTATTTTGTGTGGGTATAAGTTGACTTTGCTTGGCTATTCTTGTTGACTACCCAAAATAGGATAATATGCTCTTTGTCATTAATAATTTATCTAATTTATTACCTTTATCACTATATGAACTTATAGAAATTTTTATAAACAAGTTGTGGCAAGCCACTTTTACACCATGAAATCAGTGATCTTTTCCATGTGGCCACTAATTAGAGTACCTATAGATGCTAAGCACTACTAAGTACTTTAGGTCATCACCTAATACTTGTAGAGGCTACCTAATCCCTTTAAATACTATCCATTTTCTTTGGTCATCATGAAAATTCCGTAGATGATGTTTAGAGCTTGTAGACACCATCAAATCTATTTGGTTATAATGTAAATGCTATGGATGGCATCTAGATCATGTGGATGTTGTCTAGGATATTTAGTTGTCATTCAAATCATGTGGATGGAATCCAAACTCTATGAACATCATCTGGTTAGTCTAGTCACCATATAGAGTTTGTGGATGGTGTCTAGAACCTATGGACATAATATTGAATATTTGGTCATTATCCAAACTCTATGGTTAGTATCTAAACCTTGTGGATGTTGTCCAAGTAGTTTAGTCACCATCTAGAGCTTGTGGATGGCATTTAGAGCCCATAAAAGGTAGTCTAGTCACTGTCTGGACTCTATGGATGGCATACAAACCTTTTAGATGTTATCTAAGCTATTCAGTCACCATTTAGAGTCTATGGATATTGTTTATATACTATGGACATCATTCAAGTTGTGTGGTCACCATCCAGGACCAGTAGATAGTGTTTAGATCTTATATATGTTGTCTATTTTATGTAAACATTTTTTTAATATTGTAGGTAATGTCTAGGCCTTATGGATGCTAGTTGATATGTTTGTAAAACATCTAAACCTTGTGGATGACACCCAATACCTATGGATGTCTTTTGGTTTTGTTCACTATTTGTGTCATGTTATCATCACCCTACCATCAATTTTATGTAGTATTTTGGGAGTGGGTTGAATTTATGATCTCGGTCATCTATGAAATATATTAGATTAAGATGTCTTAAGTGGTGTTTAATAAATGTTAGTGAAAAAGTGAACAATTTCATTTTATATCATGGCAATTTATAGTCAAATTTAGGAAATTAGTTTCTAATAGTAGGTGAGCTGACCTCTAAATCATATAAATAACCCAAAAGTTTTAGTGACCAAGTACTCTTTTTAGGTCTAAAAAATATCCAAATCCATATTTAAAAAATAAAATATTCATGAATCAAAAAATATTCACCACTAAAAAAAATTGATTACTTTCCTACTTAAGTGATTGTAATAGCCATAACTGACCAAATGACTACCATTTTATGAATTCAATCAGTTGCATACCCAAACCCAAGGCATAATAAGGTTCTTATTATATTCATAAGCTAAAATAAACATAGTCTGTGCACATTTAGATGAACTCACCACATAATGCAAGTTAAAACTTTAATGCATTAGTTTCTTTGTTAGAAGACAACAATGGTTTTCACTTGTTGAAGGCAAAGAATGGTAGTCACCCTTTGACGAAAATAATGGGAGTCATTCCAATCCTAAATAAAACACCTTTTAGTGTCTTCCTTCCTATTGATATCCATTCTATCCCTCTTTCTTATTACTTATTCTCTTCTTTATCTTCTCCCCATGTTTGCATGCTCTCAAATTTTTCCTTTTATGAATATTTATTTTTTCTTGAAATAGAACTCCAAATTTATTGAATGCATGATTAATTACTATAGTAAGTTCATAGTTTAGCTTATGATACATTGGAATGGTAGATGTATGAAAATCCTCATGCATTGCCTTCATAATGGAGAATTCAAACCCTCAAAATAATAAAATACATATTCTTTGACAAAGACAAGAGGATAACCCTAATAGTGTTCATAATCATGCATGTAATGATTGTGTCAAATTATTCCTAATTTCCTAAACTATAACCTTACATTCATTTTTCATAAAGCCATTTTATTAAATTTTAAAGACAAAAAATATGAAAATTTCTTGGGTGACTATTATCCCATGACCCCTAGGCCATGAAAAAATCATCAACGTGAACATTTACTATCATATCAGGGTTTTCATCTTCATCAAAATCATCAACATAGATGAGAAAATTATGATGTCAAATTTTAACCATGTGAGAATTAGTAAATGTGATATAGCTAGTATCATCATGAATATAAGTGTAAGGATCATTAGGATCATGGGGAGGAACATTGGGGTATTTAACATAATAATAGGGATAATCAAGGTCATAGATGGGAAGATCATCATGTCAATATTCACTAATTATAAAAGTATCAAAAGTGATATCATTAGGATTTTCAAAGGGATCATCATCAAGAGAAAGATAACTATGAGTTTAAGGATTGCCAAAATCTTGTTCAGGAAGGTGAGGACCATATGGATAATATATGCTTCCACTATAGGTATCATCATTAGTGAGAAAATTAACATTGAGATCTTCACCCATGATAAAATTTGTAGGATAATTATACCTTGAGGATTTGATTTCAATGGTGGTCATGAAAAATTGATATAGAAAAGATTGGCTATAAGAAACTAGTGGTAATGACTTGGTTGATATAATTAATTACTAATTATATATAAATAAATTATATCGACCTAGATAATATGGTTTGAAAAAAATAAGGTGCTAGTGAGGACTAATAAAATTATGTTTTTAGTGGCTATGATGATTTAATTTTGAATCTATGTAATGGTATCAGGATAGCTGACACCTTTGGAAAATAGATATAAAACTATATCAAACTAGCCAATGTAGTTTATTGAAGGCTTGAAATATTTTTAACATAATAATATATAAATAAAAACATGAATATGATCCAATAAAAGGTGGGATAAGATTCAAGTTATCCCCACTATAATGTATGCACATGCAAGGATTAATTTATAACTATCGTATCTCAACAGACTCAGACTCAGATAAGGATGATCAAATAGAGATCCTGATACTTGGATGATCAAATAATGAGTAATGGCATTGGAATAAAAATCACTAATATGGTGGAATGAATAAATCTTCAAAAACTTTCTTATAAATTCAACTTAATCATTCATCAACATATAGATCAATCAATGCATAAATAATTGATTACACAAGCATGATATAAGATTGCACAATTCAACACACCATTTATGTGAAAAAACATCAAAGTGATGAAAAACCACTGATATATATAAATGGACCAAAATCATATAATACAAACATCAAATTTAGTGAATTATCCACCTTATATGGAACACCAATCCCAACTAGCTAAGCACCAACTCAGCTAGACTTTAGCAATCACCCACATATAAAGAGGAACAAAACCCATATATGACCTAGCACTAAATCATACACATAAAAACCTTGATAAAATTTATAATTAATTTTTTATCATACAAAAAATGATTATCTCCATCTTTAGCTCTTCAATCTCTTATATCCCTTTCAAACTAGTCTCTAATCTTCTTCTCTCAACTAGACCTGTTCTTGGCTTGATTAGATCATATGACATTGATATTCATGCATAAAAACTATGTAAAACCTTCATCATATATTATCTACACTCTGATAATGGTTTACAAGAACTTTTTTTCACTACAATATGTTATTATATTCGCACGCGCGCACACACACACAAACACACACACACACACACACACACACACACACACACACACACACACACACACACACACACACACACACACACACACACACACACACACACAAAAGGGCCTAAAATTGCCTAGTATTTATATAAGTCTTTCTTATTCATATCCTTCTTGGTAAGACAAACACTTTTATCTTATTATTTCATATATGAAATATAAATTATTAAATATTATATAAATTGATAAAATTTTATTTGAGTTCCTTTAGTTATGACCTACTTTAATTAGGCCTTATCTCTCTTTTAGGTCTCAGGGAGACCTAATCCCATTACACCTAATTGGCACACATTAAAATTTGATATTATTAGATCACATTAAAACAATTAATATGGTAGGAAAACATCAAATTATATAAAAATATATTCCTTATAGGAATATATTATATCTATGACACATTTTAGCTTAAACAACTTCTTAAATCACACCATTAGTATTGTTCATATTAGGTTTTTGCATACTCGGATATTTTATCTTGAATAACTAAAGTACAAACATAATTTTTCCAAACTAACATAGAAAAAAAAATATATAAAGAATATATATTACATTATGGTAATTACCATATTATTTTTACTTCTCAACTTAGGGAAAAAGGACTCAAACCCTTCTCTACAAGTAGCCCACTCAAAACTACCAACTAACCTCAAAACATGGTGAAGAAAATTTGATCTTAAATACTTGAAATAATAATTTATATGACCTATTTTACCTTAAATATATTATTTTAAATCTATATATCACTCTAAAATATAAATTTCATAGGGTATAGTACTAAATATTGCTTTTACAGACTAATCTTTAATCTTTAGTATACACAGTCAAAATTGAACCAGTTAACCCATTTTGGCTTTACCATTTCATTGAATTTTACTAAATTTAAAGCTTATTAAAATAATTTATAAGTCACTAAAATTAAAAATAAAAAACATCATGTGAATTATATACTTTTACTTAGGTCAAAGATCCTTCTACTCATCACTACAACTTTCTTACTCAGATATACCAGTTTACCTTCAAACGTAGTTATGGTGATAATGACCTTCAACACCTATGTAAACACTTTCATGGAAATTAAATTAATGTGTATTATATTATAATATAAATATATCAATATAAAATGTATATATAACATTGTTATATGGAAATTTTTATCTTTCATACCAATCTCATAACCTTCCACCTTCACTATTTCATCTACACTAGACATGTCAACTTATGAGCAACATTTTCATCATATCCAATGATATAAAAAAATTTATCCAAAATTAACATGTATTATAGGTCTTTAATAACCTATAAATTTACTTGGATTCTTACCCGATCCATGATATTTCATTCCTAATCAACTTCTGACTTCTACATAGTATTCTCATTATTTACATCATTAGGACTGTTAGCAACTAGTCAACTTGTAAGACTAGTTTAGCACATCTAAGGGATAAAAATTGATTAAAAACAACCATATTCATATAATAAAATCCTTTATATTCAACCTTAATCTATCTATAAACTTTGTATTGGTCAAATTTTAATGCTTTAATAAATCTCCAAGAAATAAGGCCTTTCTTGTAGAGTCCACTCACTCACCTGACAAACCAATCACACCTGGAGGTTCCTAAAAGAGTTGAATACATGATCCAATATCTTAACTATAAATATTAATCCATTTTTATCACTTTATAATAATTTATTTCACATTGGATCACTATTAGGTTCTTTGAGGGTTTAAACATATTCTAGTCTTAACGATCATTCATAAATCTTAGCCCCTTATTCCAAAAACCAATCTTTATAAATTTGATATAGGAACCTTACTCATATACCATGAATATCTTGGGTTACCATTTATATTTTACACATGCCAATGAACACTTTAAAGTTATTTTTAGGTTGAGAACCCTTCATTCTATGCACATGAAAGACCTCAAAACACTTTTTCTTGACTTTTCTTGCAAAATTTGACCTTAGACTTGGTAAAAATACATAAAAAAAGATATTACACTATTGAAAATTCTCAAATTCTCATTATTTCCTTGAAATTTGAATCTCATAACTCATTTGGGCACCATCTCTCTCTTTGGTCTCCAAGCCTTGACCTACAAATTACATTAGGCCTTGAAGCTGACCTTCTAGCCACTGTCCAAGATATGAACACCATATATATAGTGTTTGTGCATGATAAAACCTCTTACCATGCTCAGTCACTACCATACATTCTTCATATGCCTTGATAATACTTCATGACACTTCATTAGGTCAGTCAAGTTATATAACTAGTCTATGTGTGTGTGTGTGTGTGTGTGTGTGTGTGTGTGTGTGTGTGTGTGTGTGTGTGTGTGTGTGTGTGTGTGTGTGTGTGTGTGTGTGTGTGTGTGTGTGTGTGTGTGTGTGTGTGTGTCTATGTGTGTGTGCGTGCGTGCATGTGTGTGTGATACCACATATTAGCATGATCTATCAATACCATAAATTTTTCATATGCCTTGATAATACCTCATGACACTTCATTAAGTCAAGGAAGTTCTATAACTAGTCTAATTGCATGTTAGGTATATAATTCCTAACCATATAGGCTCATCCTATTATCAAATAAGTGTTAAAAAATATCATAATAATGATTGAACAATATTATACATAATTTTATATCTTTGTGCTCCCATCTCATTAGGCCACCATGATCTTTCATGCACAAGACTAGGTATTCAATATATACACCTTTTCAAGTCTCTTAGTAGGTTCAAGCACTTGAAAATTTTGATAAATGACCTTGAAAAAATCCTTGATGCTTTTACACCTTATTCATATGCATTTCATGTTCTTTTTATATACCTCTTGATGTTCATCATGAACATACTCATGATATGAATATGCTTGTTATGATTAAGCTTCTCAAAAACCTTATACTCAAGGACTTATACTCAAACATTCTTACCTTGTATTGAACCTTAGAATAATCATCAAGTTACCTTAAAATTATATATCAATAGAGATACAATAGGTTTCCTTCAGATTCTCTCTTGTCATATCACCTCCTTGTCAAATACCACTTCACCATGCATCCTTACCAGATGCACCTTGACATCCTTGAACTTGAAATTAATGACATCCACCTTGACCTTGAAATATATGACAACACTTCTCAACAAACTCTCCATTTATCATTGATTTAAAAAAATTCTTTAATTTGATCACTCTCATCTCCCCCGAATTGGTCAAACTCCCTTCTTGAACATTCTCTCCTTTGACATTAATGACAAAAGGTTCTCAACAAACTACCATCTATAATAACTCTTTCTTAAAACACATGTTATGAATCACCATTGGAACATGTTCCCCCTTACTTCATGTATACTTACTTTAGATGAACTCAAAGCACAAGTCTTCTTTTTAGCATGGATTAATCTATGTCATAAATATGAATAAATTCCCCACAAACCAAGCCTTCACCATACTTATGCTAATTGAAGAGTGTCTTCATGAAGATTATTGAATTCACCCCTTTCCATAAGACTCTAAAAAAACACTAATTTAAGATATTCCTAGATCTCTATGCTCTCACAAGACTAAATGTCTTTCAATATCCTTTTGGGATTGATTGGTACTATAGGCTTGATCTCTTCATCATTCATTTGATCATCAATGTGGGATGACAATAAGTATTCCTAACTTGATTTCATATCTAAAACATGATCTATAATAACAAGCAACCCACTTGAGCTTGTAGACTAATCATGACTCATCTTCATTACGTTTGGTTTTCATACATTCATTTGTCTTCTTTCTTACAATCTAGGGGTTTCAAACTTCTTTTTTTGACTTGATGACCTTCTAACTTTGTTAGGATATAATCTTAAAATGTATCCTACCTTATCATAGTTGTAGCAAACCACCTTATCCATACCAATTGACTGATGTGAATTGTGACTCCTTCCATAGTTCTATGAGTACTCATTCTTGGAAGGTCTTCTACACTCTCTTGCTCTATGACCAAACTAACTTCACAAAAATAGTAACCATTGAATCAATTGACATATCTTATAGCATTAAGTTGTTTTATAGGTCTTTTTATGTTGACCTTATAGTCTTCAATAGCCTTTTATTTGATTTTAGCTACCACCATTTGGTCTTCTTTTAAACTAAGACTTATTTTATCACTTGTAGATTTTGACTACTCAAGATATCATCTAGAGCCTTAGTACTCTTTTCAAACTTCACAAAGGCCTTCACCTTGATAGATGCTTGATTTAACTCAACTTTTAGAGATTATACTTTAGTTTCATACTTGATGCATTATTTATTTTTATCCTTTAGTCTTGAATTGACTACCTCCATTTGTGCCTCAACTTGATTGATGATCTCATCATATTCCTTGGAAGTGTTACTTAGCTTTTCCTTAAATAAGCCAGTTTGTTCATCATACTCCTTAACTAGTGTTCTTAGTTTGTGATTCTTTCTCCTTTTGAATATCTACTATTTTAAGGAAATTACCAATTATACCTCAAGGTTCACTTCATTTTTTTTTAATTTTATTCTACATCAACCATAAGGCCTTTCCCATTTTAAGAAAACCTCACTGTTTAATTATATGGCCATGAACAAGGTTTCATTATTGTCATGTTTAGGTTCATGACTGACATCATCACTATTAGATTCACTTGA
>JARHVA010000016.1:11877500-11917500 GCA_037957365.1 Torreya grandis | reverse complement strand
AATTTCCTCTCAAGTTAAAAACCCTTCATTTTGTGCACATGAGAGACCTCAAAACACTTTTTCTTGCCTTTTCTTGTAAATTTTGACATTAAAATTGGTCAAAATACCTAGAAAAACTATCACACCATTCAAAATTATCATAATCTCATTATTTCCTTGAAATCTAAATCTCATACCTCATTTGGCCACCATCTCTCTCTTTGGTCTCTAGGCATTGTCCTGTAGACTATATATATAAGTGTGTGTGTGTGTGTGTGTGTGTGTGTGTGTGTGTGTGTGTGTGTGTGTGTGTGTGTGTGTGTGTGTGTGTGTGTGTTTGTGTGTGTGTGAGATAAAACCTTTTACCTTTTTAAATTAGTATCATACATTATTCATATGCCTTGATAATACTTCATGGCATGTCATTAGGCTAGGTAGGTTTTAAAACTAGTCTAGTTACATGTTAGGTCTATAGGTGCTACCCCTATAATCTTACCCTAAGACTCAACACAGTGTTACAAAGATTGATAATCATGATTAAACAAACTTATATATCATCTTGTATCTCTTTCAATCCATATTATCATGCCACCATGCTCTTTGATGCACATTACTGGGTATTCAATGTACACACCTTCTCAAATCTCTTAGTAGGTTCAAACACTTAACAACATTGAAAATTTACCTTGAAACACTCCTTGATTATTTTAGATCTTATTCATATTCCTTTAATTATATTTGTACATACCTCTCTATGATCGTCATGCACATGATCAAGATATGACTATGCTTATTATGACTAGGCTTCACAAGAACCGTGTGCTCAAGGATTGGTACTCAAACATGATTACCTTGTACTAAACCTTGACATAAAACTTAGAATAATCATCAATTTACCTACAAGTTATCTATAAACATAGATACAATAGGTTTCCTTCAAATTATCTCTTTTTGTATGGCCTCCTTGTCACATACCACTTCACCATGCATCTTTACTAGATGTACCTTGACATCCTTAACCTTGACATTCATGACATCCACCTTGACCTTGGCATCAAGGACAACACTTCTCAAAAAATATATCTAAAAATATATAAGATAGTTACCTATATCACAAATTCTAAGATTAAAAGGTATAAATTGCAAGTGTATGACATGAGGAATTAACTCTAAGTAGACCTCTATGAAATTAATTGATTGCATATAAGCAACGCAATTGTGTAAGTAAAGTGAATGGTAACAAGTATACAAATAAATTAAAATAAACTAAAGGAGATGGATGTAGTTGGTATGGTGCGATGGTAAACCAAATGGGCATTTAGGAAATGTAAAATGGAATATGTCAAGTCTAAGCAATCTTATAGTGAAAATAACTTATTCAGTGTAGAGATAACCTAGACAAGGATACACACACATTCATTTAGTAATAAATGTCAATATGTGATCTTCTATGTAAATACAATATAGAGTATAGGGTTATAAATAGTTACCTTGATGAAGACTTTTCAAGTCTCAACAACCCCCTTGGATTAAATAGAGATTTGAAAGGGATGTTTTGGGTTGAAGAATTAAAATGGTTGGTAAAATACATAGGAAAAATCCCAATGAATCCCCTTATTGAATCTCCAAAGACTACCACAAGAAAAGCTTCCTTGAAGACAATATTCTAGACCCAAAAATCCTCCAAATGTTAATTATTAAAAAAGTGTGAGCAAAATAAAAGTGAATAGAGTGTATATGATTTAAATGGAATGAAATATGGATACTATATATACTTATCTAATACCTAAAACCAACCTTAGGCACTCACCTAATGGTATCAACACAATTGATATATTAAAGAGAATTTGGTTGACGTGAAAAGGTATTATCTACTCTAATACAATATGAATGTTAGAAAGTAGGCTCAAAACAACATGAAACTGGTCAATATAGTTTAGAAATGTCAAAGGTACTAAACCAATGGAATCATCTTAGTTGATGTGTTAGGATATATGAAAAATGACATAACTATATGAGATAAGATGAAAGGAGGTATGTAGTAGGACAAAATTAATAATAAATACTAATATTAAGAGTGATATGATCATGACATAGATATCAAGATATCTCAAAATCACCAAAATTCTACCAATTCATTTATAGGTATAGCCTTTAAGGCTTGCACTCAAGGATATTGATGCTTGACAAGTTATAAGAGAAGCATTAGTAAATAATAAAGTGAAAAAAATATTTTATTAATACATAATATATCATTCTCAGTAAAAAAATCCTATAAGGATTTACCTACATATTGCTCCCATTTTTTGTGTATATTATTAAGTGGTAGAGATAATTGCTTCTCTACAAATTATTTATATGTCTTGAAATTATTTAAAAAAATCACTTTTGTACTTAAGAAAATACACCCATGTTCTTAAAAAATAATCACTAGAATTCAGTACATATTGTTTTGTAGATAAAAAATGAGTGGGAAATATACTTAGATCACTATGTGCCAACTAAAGATGAGGTTTCACTTGGGAGGCCTTACCTTTTGGAAAGGTGTCTTGGTATTTTTCTATAATCATGCATCTAGGAAAAATACCATTAATATAATATAATTTAGGAAGACCAATCACCAAATTTTGCATACTCAGCATAGTTTAGGTGATCAAAGCATTCATGTAATAATTTTCTCATTGAATTAACATAAGAAACAAAATATGAATATATATATATATATATATATATATATATATATATATATATATATATATATATATATATATCTCAAATCTATCAAAACTATAAAGATGTGAATGCTGATCTAAAATACATTTTGAAAATATATACTATAGATCCTATAACTATATTAATACAACATTAAGTGGAGATGATTCCATAGTCTTATCATTGTTTGAATCGCATATTTGATATGCATACAAAAATTAATAGTGGAAATTTTGGGAACACAACGTACGCCATTGATGCACCCATCTTACATTAGAACTATTTTGGAACCCAACACTTTAATTAGAGAAGAGTTTCCAAATTCAATCTAAGAAGATATAGAATCAGAAAGAGATGAGATAATACCATGATAATTTTTTAGATGTTAAATATCTATGTCAATAATCTATCTATCATGTGATGTATTCAATGCCTTGGCAGAAAGTGTTTTCCCTTTACCTAGAGAAGGAGTTGAAGAAGAGAGAGAAGAAATAAAAATGTTGTGTTGTTTTGTTATTTATTTTAAATATTACATTTTATTATAACATTAGTATTCAAGATTGTTTTTTCCACCATAAAATCCACATTAATAAAATATATTAATTTTTATAAATGGTCGTTTAGGCTTAGTAGACTTAGAATACTTAGAAGACTAAAAGGAAGATTTTGAAAGTTTATTAAGGGGCTTAGGTTGAGATTTGCATTTAAATGAGCTAGCAATAAGTGCATGACTAGAAATGGTAAAAGAATCAAGAGAAAAAAAGTTGGTTTACTCTCTAATAAGTTATTTGAAAAATGGATCAAAGCTATGAAATTTAAATTGATCACCTAATTCATCCATAATAAAGTAGAAAATGGAAGAAATGACACGAAATGGATTCTTTAATTTAGAAAGAATAAAAATATAACATTTTTATTTCTTATCTTGTCCAAAATATTTCAATTGTAATCTAATGGACTTGAATTTGGAAAGTAAATGTTCAAAATTGGAAGAGTAAGAAGCCATGAGAGAAGATAGTTCTGCATCAAGCTTTAATGTTTCCCAAATTTATTTAATTTTCCAAATAGTTTCTCAAATGTGTCCTAAACCAATTTTTGAGATATAGCATTGGAAATGTGAAAAACCAAATTTATTGCCACATTTAAATTAATCAAACCCATTACTTCATCCTACTTACATACATACACTTGCATTTTTTATTAAAGGTGGGAAATCTTTCTTGTAACACCTCAATAAACCTTTAGACTACAAGTTTTTGAATTTTAAGTTTGTAAGTGAAGTAGTTTATGGTGTTTAGGGGTTACATGAGATGGGTTTTGGTTATTATAAAGGAGGAGGAGAAATAACCAAAAATGACACATAATAAAAAAAATAACTCCCCATTTTACAAAAAAAATGACTCCGTGTTATAAGTATGAGTTTTTACAAATTTATATGCTTTGTAAAAAATATCATAGAGAATAAACTTTCCTCCCTTTAAAAATAGAATTTTCCTCTTTATATAATAATGCATACTAAAAAAAAATTAATCCTCTCCTATTAAAAAAATGGCCACCACTTAAATAAAAATGGCCACCATTGAAAATAAAACCCCACCTCTTAAAAAAATGATTTAATAATAAATAAATAAAATAAATGATATTTTATTTCAAAGTAAAAGGGGAAAGGTATCAAGGCGTAGACCTCTTTATTAAATGGTTTTAATATTTTTTTTATAAGCACACATTCAATAAGTAGATCTATAAATATATGTGAGAATAGTTATTCAAAGTTTTAAAAAGGAAACAACAACAACAACAACAACAACAAAAAAAATAATCTTTTTTTCTATGGTGTGAGGTAGCTAGGTAGGCAAGGTGATACATGTAGACAAATATGGTATAGTAGATCATAAGGATAATAATTTTCCATATAAGTATTTAAATACATTAAAGGAAGTCTGACATTGGTGGAAAGGTTTACGAATGTTGCACAATGTATGCCAACAAATGAATGGTGGGGAGGTCAAGGAGTGATAACATGGTGTGCATGAGATCGAGTGGTAGTGCCTAAGTAATTTATTAGTTCCCACATAGTTTCAATACCACCTAGGCTTCAAGTGACTAGTTACCCTTGTATTTATACAACCGATTGGGTAGAAGGTGATTTCCATGTGAACTAAAGAAGCTCTAGGTTACTGGGCTAGACCTCGATCCATAAAAATTAAATACAAAAATACCTAAAGAGTGACATGAAATTAATTATGGACTTAATTACATGTTGTAGGATATGTGATCAGTATGGGTGGTCACTGAACTCTTAATGAAAATTTACAGTACTTCAATTATAGTTATTTATTTCTAACTCTGTAGAATGCAATGAAAACTTTAGAGAGGTGTAATCTATTTTTGATAGAGTGAAACCTTAATAGGAACTACACCAAGTAGATAATGCCACTCTTCAATAAGAAATGAGATGATTCTCTTTCTCATGCCACTAAATATGGTCATCAATGTTGTAATTGAATGTATGTGGATGGATTCTACAAGGTTTATAATTTTAAACAACAAGTACTGAATGGACCAAGGGGTGATAAATTAGATAGAATACATGAGAGCAGTGGTCTAATGAAAAGCTTATCTAAAAATCAAAAACTATTTGAATTTATTTGGGAAACCAATCAATTTTTTTAATATTTATCACTTTTTGGTATGGATTTTGTAATTCATGGAGAGTGTGGATGCCACATAATTTGTGAGTGTTGTCTATGTGCAAGTGTGATATAGAGAGGTTAGAGGTAGAACTAATAATGGAATAAAAATTCCTATATATGTGCCAACATATCATCATAATAAGAATAAATAAATCATGAAGTACTTATAGTTTCAATAGACCGGTAAGGAATTATTAAAAAAGAATGGCATAATAACTATATAAAAAAATTACTTTATGGCATGAATGTTGGGCATAAACAAAAAATACTAAGGTTTTCTAGTTTAGTTGGTAAAGCTTTAAGTTAGTGGCTACTTGATACCCTCACTTAATCTGATACATATTTAGTAATCATGAGAAAGGAGGATTTAATAGATATGAGATTACTTTATAATTTACAACCACAATAACACTCAAGCCAATAATCAAAATCATAAAAAAGAGGAAACACACGAGATATTACTACACAAAATGATTCTTACAATGTCATTATTTCACTCACACACCTCATACACACTCTATAGAAGTGTTTATCAAATAATTAATCTAATTAGTTTTGAAAAATAATGGTTTGTAACTATTAGGTAGTGGTACCAAACATATGCACTTAGTTAGGAATAAAACATTATGCACTTATTTAAATATTGTGTGCACTCAAACTAACTACCAAATTAGATATTAGACAAATCAAGTGTGAATAAAATCAGAGTAAACCTAGCTAATAAATAACTTAGTCTAATGTGAACACTCTAACATAATTCACAAATATGGCCCTTAATGGGCACATTTCATCTTGATGTCATAATAAAGAGTTAATATACATGATGTTATCACGATGGATTGTGTCTCAAAGTAATTATAATTAGTTTTTCAATCTTGAAAATTACCATCTCTTTTACAAAAGGATGATCCTTAACTCGATACAAGATGAGTAAAAATATACCATGTTATCCATCAAGAGATATAGGATTCATAATATGGCCACCAAACCATAATTATTTCCGTGCTTAAGCTTGATATAATCGATTCCCCTCAATGAAATCTAATTTCCTGTTATGCTAGAGTGGCATTCTAAAGTCTTTACAATATCCTTAAACTTAGTAAGAGGTATGATTAGGATATTTACCATAAATGGATGCATATAAATAATATATATGATGTTTTGAGAGACTAGTAAGAGCATCCAAGAGGTTTAAATTAAGGTATGACATTTACTCTTACAACAATATAAAATATAGGGTAGGGGTGAGAATCAGGATGTTTTTTTGAATAATTTGTGTAAGGCTAATAGGATAGATCACATGAACATGTTTTGGGTTGTTTTACCTTTTATTATTATTGTAATTTATTTATTTTATTCACTAGGGTATATTATATAACATATAATTTGGATCAACAATGCTCATGTGTTGAGCAGGGTCATAGTTTTTACATTATGTCATATATAGTGGATACTTAATGTACCTCAATAAAATTTGAAAAAACAAATTATAGAATGGACACATCATATAAAAATAACCATCCATGTACTATATCAGAATATTTATATTTAAAAGTGTAATGGCCACATAACTAATATATACAAAGTGTTTTACCCTAACCTTTATTAAATAAAAAGATCTATGATGCCATATTATAGAACTAGGAGTGCCAATGAAAACTCATAATACAATCATCCACACATATATAACTTAGAATGGAAAAAATAGATTCATAAATAGATAAATATGCATTTTATTAATTCACAAATTAATATAAATTTCTTATGTGCATCAAAAAATGGTTACACCAGAACATGACTCTTTATAAGACTACATCTCCATCATCTCAGAAGATGATTCTAATCTCCATTCTTACATTGAACAAGGACACGAAGGGTTATTATTTAGGAAAAAAATATGTGAGTGAGATATTTTTATTGGTGGAGTGAAATGTGGGATCATTCCCCAAGTTACACTTAACCCTTCTAACACATCTGAGGATAGCTACCAAAATTAAATTTACATTAGAAATATTGTGCACATACTAAATATCACCTTGGTAACAGCATTACCTAATTTGTAATTTACAACAAGTGTGAACATGAAATACATAAACAACCCTTGAATATAATCTTGAGTGATGTGGTAAAAAAGAAAAAAATAATCTCATAAGCATGGATATAGAAACTTATCCTAATGACAGACACAAGTATAATGATAAAGCAAAAAATTAATGAAAATGATAATAGATGACTTCTAAATCTAATGAAAGTTATAAAAAAATGAATATAAAATATTTTGTATTAATTTGGTTGTTTAAACAATAGTACATGTTCCATTTTACTAGAATGTATGGTTAAAATACACTAAGAAGGGTTGGCTTAGAAACTCTTCTAAATTTTGATACCATAAAATAATGTGGGATCAGAGGTGATTTTTTTAATTTTAATACCAAAAACTGTGGCTCGAAGTAAATGTTATAAATTTTGATAACTATAAAAAATGGTTGACATATAGTATTCTAAATTTTTATACCATCCTTTACATCTAAATAGTATATAGGAACAAACACAAGGTGAATATCATACTCAAAAAACCAAGAAACAAAACTAATATAAAATTCCCATTTAAGACAAAAGAAATCAATATCTCTAAAATATTGAGTGTGGTAGGTGTGTATGGAATTGAAATAGACATCTTTAATTGAGAGTGTAGAAAATACCCCATGATGAACTCATCAACTATTTAGGTCTACAAAAAAGTTAGCTAAAAATCACCCTCCATATAGACTCAAATCTAATCTAAATCTATAAATAATATCTATCAACTTAAATATAATTACTAAAAGCATGTGAAATTTGATACCAAAAATGTCATTTTCATTCATGTTGGATCATTTTTACCCCTACAAATTTTCTAGATCTGCATGGAATACAATCTACATTAGTTATAAAATGATCTCATGGTGTCTAATTTATTTGGAATAAAATCCAAAAAAGATATTATATATCATGATGAATGCAGTGGGAATCATTGATATGCACATAAAACATTTACAAGTGAAATATGGTATAAATCTCTTCAATATAAGTCCTCTATATGTATATTTACAAACAATGTGAATTCAATCAAATAAAGATCTAGGTTTCAATGAGAGATGAATATTGTAGATATAGATAGTATACCATATTAAATTAATATAGTTATGATTCCATATTATAAAAACAAGAGGAGGGCCCAATCAAAACACACAATGCAATCATCCACACACATGGTTCTCAAAAGAGAAAGAGATTCACGAATAAACAAAGACATTGTATTAATTAATAAATAAAAATATAAAATTACTTTTGTGCAACCATTAATGGTTTCATTACAATAATAATCTCTACAAGATTACATATTTGGACTTATCAAGATATGACTTTAAGTGTCATTCTTACTTTACACAAGGACACAAAGGGTCATTATATAGGAAAATTAAGAGGTAAGCGAGAGATTTATAATGGTATAGTGAAAGGTAGGATCATTTAAAAAGTTATACCTAACCATACTAACATATGTGAGGATAGATTCCAAAATTAAGTGTTCATAAAAAAATGATGTGCAAATATTGAGTCTCACCTTGGTAATGACACTACCTAGGTTGGACTTCATAACAAAAGTGAATATGATAAACACTAAATAATTATATAGATAAACAAATGATGAATAAATGCCTTTGTTATCTGAGTAAATGAGGTATAGTAAGGATAACATTAGGGATTATAGGCATTGTTATGATAATACCATATAAGGAGTTGAGATTATTGATAATGTCAAATCAGATACCATATAATATACTTTATATACTTACAACCATGGAAATGGATCATCATTATGTGACTAGTGTTAGTGTATTTTTGAAAAATAAAAAATTATATCCCATTCCACTAATTCCATTGACTGTGGGAGATGTATGTGGTAAAATTACCATGGGTTGAAACTGAAACATTTTATCAAAGAGTGTCAAATTTCACCAAGTTTTAAAAGGGTGTGAATAGAAATTGGATTTTAAAATGAAGAATAAAGAGTAGTTGAGATTTAATGCAATGAATTCTAACTTGGAGATGTATAAGCACTAGTGTATTTATATGAAAATTATTATATTATCCAAATCATTGATGTTTAATAAAAAAGGTTCAACTAGGATGGTTTATGAAAATCCACACTTCTATCATCAGTGAATAATAACCAAGAAGAATGGGTGGAAAATATAAATTTAGATGAGATAGAGACACTTAAAACTAATATAGGAGTAATGAAGAAGGCACTAAGTATTTTTCCTTAAAATCAATTAACATCAGTGGATCCTCAAGAAATACCTTCAGTGCAAGTAAGTAGACCTTTTTTAATTCCCCTAGTTTATCACTTGCTTATCCATTATTATGTTTTTCTATTATTAGTGATCCTAATGTGCTCATAGATATTTCATGACAACCTATTTTCTAGTAAATGTCATTGATAAAGGACATTTCCATGGTTTCAACTAGTTCACTTGTTCCATTTTTTATTACATAAAAAAGTAATCCAAGTATTTTTGTTTTATTATAATTGTTATTGGCTTTGAAAGTGTTAATGTTCATATTGACAAATATGTTTCAATTATTTCCATGATATATAGTTTTAATTTTTCCATATGGCAATAATTGTTGCAAGTATGACAAGGGTTTATATTGATTCACATGTTAAAATAAATGTTTCCACTATTTTTCCATGAAAAATTTACAACTATTTCTAATATTTCATAAGGGGTAATTGCTAGTGTATTTAATATAACTAGTGGATCAATTAATGTGAATCCATCTATACCATTTGTATCACAAATATATTCCTTACAATAGGTTTTTATTATGTTTAGTGTTTCATATACATCCCCATTTATCAAATATATGTTTTACATAGCTTCACCCATTATTTCATTAATTAATAATAGGTTAAAAGTTCCTAGTATAGAAAGTTATCTTATTATCTCTATGTCAAAAAATGGAGTAGTCACTCCACTAGTGTTTGGATTATCTCCATGTAGAATAAAATTTTGGGCTACAATTGCACTATTTTCCTTGAATAAATATATGGATTATATAATATATAATCCCAAGTTTTAATCCACTCTCTCATACTTACTTTCATCCACCTCTTCTACATCCTAATTTTCTTTTAATCCATAGTCTAAATGTTGTTAAACTCGCCAGCAATAACCAATGTGATTCTTAGATAAATTAAAGTTATTTATCAATTAAATTAATTGTAAAGCTTGTAATTAGTTATAATAGATTAATAAAATTTATTTAATGAGTTAATTAAATGCAAGTTAATTTTAAGGTAATTTATACTTGATCTAGGGTTCATGCCATTGAAACCTTCTAAAGCCTATTTTCTGTGTACATATAGTCACTTGTAGTCTCTTGAATTGAACGTATAAAAAGTTGCATGAGTTTGTTTAGAAGATTGGAGAATTTGAGGGAGGTATTAAATAATATACTCCAAGTGTTATTTTTTGAAAAATAATATTTAATTTGTATGAACAATCAATTTGAAACTATGGGGCTCTATGTGCATAGTCAAAGCCTATAAATAGGGGTTTTGATACAAAAAGAACCATAACTCGCATATGAACTAGTGTAATATCCTAAAAATCATAGGGAAGTTTATAGAGAATGTTTATAGTTTATTTAAATAGGTTTCATTCTCAAAATCACCTTGTGATTATAAATATAAAGGACTATTTTTTGATCTACCTACAAATAATCATAAGAAAGCTCAGTCAAGAGAAACTTCAAGTGTTTTTGTTCATTTGAGTTTTGAATTTAATTTGAGTTTTTTATTTAATTTATTCATGAAATAATACGATTGATTCATATCATTGTTGAAACCCTGATAGTCTTGTTCAAATAAGTGAGGATGTATAATTTAGTTCTTTAGGATTCAATGAAGGGTTTTTATTGAAGTTATATTATTGCCTTCGAATTGAGTACCCTATTTTAAGTCATTAAAAGTGCCCTTTGATCTGAATAGATAGGATAATAAGTCAAGATATTAAATTAAATAATAATGTAAATTTTATTTTAGTACCAATACTCAGAAGACCTTTTGTGATAGACTAAGAGATAACTTATGGTTAGGAAGACAACTAGTTTCAATGAATTATATAGAAGACCTTGAAGTATACTAGGTTGAGTAAGTGGAACACTTAACTTGACACCAATAGTGAATAGTAAATATCAAGACATGGTTTGTTTATTTAGGTAATGCATACTCATTGAGATCAAGATATGGCTCGGTTATTCAATTAGGTAGGGCATACTCAAATAGCTAAATTAGATAGGGAATAGTGAAGTAGTTAAATTAGTCATGTAATACTCAATGGTATAGATATATTACACATGAAACATGATTAAAAATTCATTTATCATTCTATCTTTTGATCAATAAATTACTAAAACTACGTATTGACTAGAGTGGATTTTGAAAAACTAACTTCTAAATGGTAGCTTCTACATCTCTATAATCAATTTTAGAAGATGCAGAGTGGCACTAATTTGTTATAGTTAGTAAAATAAATTTAAAATATAATAATATAAAATTTAATATAAAATTAAATTTAAACACTAAATATATCCTTACAAAACCAAAAAAAAACAGGGTAAACACAAACACAATAGAATACTAAAATTATAAAAACACAGGCTAAAGGGCATACGCAATTTGGAATAAAAATGGAGTAAGACCTTTTGATTTAAAATTTAATATGAACTTTTGTACACCATTTTATAAAAAGGGAATACACCTTTTAGGGTCTAGATTGATCCTTATGGTATCAACATTGGTTTTTTTGTAAAGGGCGTACACCCTTTACAAAAAATGTTTTGTATTTTTAGTTGTGTCACCTTTTGTTCACTCAAATTTTGTAATCCTACCAAATTATAATTGATATTTATATTAAAATTAGAGTAATAAGGTAGATTAAGGTAGAGGAAGAGTAAAGAAAGCCTTTAAGCCTACATTATATACATATGACTATGTAAATGATAAATAAAGGAATCCTTATTTGGTATTGAAGGTATGTTATATGGATGTAATAAAATTATTCACATATTTTATTATTGTTTACATATGTTCCTATTGATCCTAAGATGAATCTTCAATCATAAGAAAAGAAAGAGTTTTATTGACAGTCTATCATAGTAATAGGATTTTATCTATGAGGAAACTTATCTTTCTTTCAATTAAAATGGATTTGTTGGTTATATTTTTTATAAATATTTTATTATAATAAATTCAATTTTATGATAATTTTCACTTGTTTCAAGGTCTAAGTAGTTGAAACCTTCAAGCAACCTTATTTTGTGCATTCAAAGTCATTTGCAGGCACTTATAATATGTACTAAACATTACATGAGTTCATTTTAATGTTTAGTAAGGATTAATAGGTTTATTATTACCCTAAAATACATGTTTTAAAAGTGATAAAGTGTCTTGTATTTATTAATTATCCATAAAGAGGTCTCAAGCTTTGTATTTACTATAAAAACCCTAAAATAGGGTTTAAGGCACAAATTTAACCATAACTCCATTTTTAACAAGTTTAAATTATTTAAAATATGAAATAATGTGTTATAATATGTTAATAATGGATTATAAGTGTTATAAAATTAAAAAATCCCTATATAATGAGTAAATCATCACTGTGTATTGGTTTCCCTTGGGCTTTCATTAAGAAAACACAGATAGTGAGAAGATAATTGATGTTTAGTCTTGTTCTCAATTTGAAAATATTGGATGAAAGTATTTAAATGATAATTTATAACTATAATTTTTTTAATTTAATTAAATTCATTTTTTTAAGTGGTTTTAATCAAGACATATCAAAGGTAGAGTAGTCTTGTATAGACCTAAAGTGTAAAAGTAGTTATTGAGATTACTTTTGTGGCAAACCAATAAAATATTTAGTTTATGATCATATTAAATAATATATAATAATGAAATATTCAATTAAATAGGTTTATTAATTGTAAAATTGAATAAAACATCCCTTCTAAGAATAAACCAGGATTAGATGGAGCGCTATAGCAGAGCTAGTACAAAGTGAAATTTGATAACATAAGATTAGGTACTATTGTCATGAGTTTCTCTTAGAGTTATGGATTGATTAAGTTGATAAAACAAAGTGTTATAATACAATTTAATAATTAATTAAAAGGGTTATTCAATTGGAAAATATATTAATAACATCTTTCTCAAGATCAAATAGGCTCACATAGAGTCTTGTAGAACTTATTATAACTAAGTTAAGATTCTTGGATTTTAGTGACCCAATTGGTGTTTTGAACTTTGGAACAAGTATAAATAATTTAAATATAATTTTTTTAAATTTATAAAAATATTAAATCTATATATTTTCCAAATTTGTAGACATCTAGGTAGAATTCAAGCTAGGACAAAACAAGGTTATTTCTCATAAAAATTGGTCTTTCCACAATAAGATATAACTTAAATGTTGAAGTAGAGTGAAACATGTTTCAAAATATAGTTTCCATTATAATATTTTGATAAATTTCTGTTGAAACTTGTGTTTAAACCATAAACATTTATTCATGAATAAACCTATAAAGATGAAGGTTCAGTCTTGCATGAAAGATACAGTTGTGATCGAGTTGTAATTAGTCTTGTATACATCATCAAGATGAATAAATCATTTAATGTATGATTTTTCCTTGAAACTAATCTAAAACACTAAGTGTATATAATATCATGAAGATATAATTAGTTAATGGGTTAGTTATAATGAATTAGGATACAAGCCTAATATAATGAGGACATTTCTATGAAGAGTTTAGACTCAAGGAATTATTTATGTCCTAAAAGGCTAGGATGGAGATTAAAGTTCATTGGTATTTAAATAAAAATATAATATAAATTATTTTATTAAAATAATTAAGGGACATATAAGTGTTTCTTTAATATTGAAAATATCATTTCAAACAACGGTAATGATCAAGTATCCTAGGATAGAGTTGAAAAAGCATAAGATTATCATCAACCTATACGTCTAAAAACTTGAAAATGAATTTTTAGAGTGTTTTAAAAAATGTAACATGCACTTTAAAAATAATAATGAGGTATTGAGATCATTTATATCTTAGACTATATAAAATTTACTAAACTAACATGCTCACCACCCTAAGAGATCCTACATGCACAAAAAAGAGTATAATTTAATTTTTATAGCTCCAAAACCTATGAAAATTGAATTTAAGGTGGGTAAATATTTTATAACTTTTTGTTGTGTTTTTGTTTCTATAAAATACCTAAGGAGCATGTAAAAGTGTTGAAAACTAGTTCTTAAGAAGGCTAAAAGTGATAAAACTCAAGTCCTATTGATCCAAATGCATTGAAACTTTATGTGTAGGTGATAAAAGGTTGTATCAATGTAATAAAGTTGTTTTAAATGGTTTTAGTACATTAACAAAGGATTTATAACTCATAATACTAAATAATGTGTTGTTGACAAGCCTAATTTGGATATCATGGAGATTGTTTTAAGAATAATAGTCTGTTGAGTTTGCATGTAAGCTAATAAGCATGGATTTAGACTAATAAGAGCTTGAGAAAATGGATAATGAAGGAATTTAAAAATATAGGAATGAAAATATAAAGGATTTATGTGGTGAAATGAAGAAGATATATCTCTCTCAAGACCTTTTCAAGCACTAGTTGAGCTCACACTCACAAGTTTGAACTAAGGCATCCTTAAGAGCCATGAAGGAAATATGAGAAGTCTCAAATTACCTAATATCATGTATATGTATGTGTGATTTATATTTTAGTTAATTTTTTGTGTTTCCAATCAAGTTAAGGTACATGTGTTTAGGACTGTGATGTAGGTGCATCACTACCAATATGCAATATTATCCCTGGTTACATTGGTATAAGGTATTTATACAAAAAAATAATTGTAATGATTTATTATTTATTATGGGTTTTCATAGATATATTATGATTTTAAACCATATTAAGGAGTCTTATATAACTTTTTAAAGTTTTATCCATCTTAGAGGTTGTTAAAAAAGTAAATATAACTATAAGATAAATCATATGAAGTTAGTTTACTAAGTCTTTGTAGATAAGAATAACCTTGTTAAAAATTAGAGAATTATAATCTTGGAAAATAATTAAACTATAAAAACATAAACCTAGATAAATATGAGGAAATTTTTTTCATCAAATGGAGAAAATTTGATAATTGCATGTAATCTTTAAGTCTACAAATGTAAAACCAGGGTCTGTGTATGTAAAAGCATAGTTTTATTAAAAACTAAAAGAATATGGTTACTTAAATCATTGTGTTCATGTTATTGTTTAATTTATTAATTATAATAAATTAAACTTGAAGTAATTTTGTCCTTGTCTTTAAAACCTTTAAGAGCCCTATTTCTAGACACCTACAGTCAGATGCAGTCACTTGTAGCACATGTAAAAGGTTGCATGAGTTTGGATGAAGGATTTTATAAGTGAGATAAGTTAACTTATATCTTATGATAGGTGTTATAAATTTTAGATAGTTATTATTCTCTATTAACTATCACTTTAAGATGCTCTTAGACTTTTATGTTTTTTGAGAAACCCTAGAACTAGGTTTTAAGCATAAGAAGACCTATATATAAATTTTCAACAAGTCTAATCTCTTAAAAATTTGAGGAAAGTTCATATAAGAAGTGTAATTTATAAAATTTCTCATACCATGTAATCATAATCCACATGAATACCCTTTTTTGTAATAATTCTAGCCTCGAGTAACATTAACAAGAAACATTGTCAAGATGCAAGCCATAGCTAGATATCCCTATCTCTAAAGACTCATAGATAAAAAATAGAATTTACACCATGTCAGGGGTGGATATTAACTTTTATTACTACATTATTTGTATCTATGTATCCTTTATTAGTAGATGGATCACCTATTCTAGCATTAAGACGGTATTTCCCTAGATGCAAGATGTAAGACATAGTTTGATATCTTTATCTCATGGGCCTCGTGACTAAAAAATGGCATCCATAACATATATAAGGTGGTAATTATCCTATAAGACCATATTATTCTCATATTATTATGGCCATTTAGGAGACACAATACCTATTTCAACCTCAAGATGACATTTCCTTATAAGGCATAATTGTTATTTTTTAATCAACCTTTGGACATGTATAAAATGGAAACCATAAGTCAAATACATGGACCAAAAGAACCATTAAATTCATGTATAATCCTTCTACTTTCACCTTAAATCCATCAAATTTTAAATCAGTGATGAACTCATGGCATAGGATTTAGTGATTAGTCCTAAAATGCAACTTTTATATAGTTAAGAGATAGGTTCTTTACCTCCAATAGACATTTCCACTTTCAATACCTATGAATCAAAATCTATCAATTACAACACCTTATTATGTGAAATTACAAATTTTATCATTACGATGTCCTTGGAATCCATGTGAATACACTTTTTACAAAAAAATTGGCCTTGAGCAACATTAACAAGAAATGTTGTCTAGATGCAAACCAAAGTAGGAGATATCTATCTTTGGGGTCTCATTAATAAAAAATAAAATTAAAATAACATCATATGTGGATATTAACCTGTAGTACCACATTATTGTCATCTGAGTATTCCCATTTAGGAGACAGAGCCCTTGTTTTATCCTCAAGATGACATTTCCATATATGTAAGATGCAAGCCACATTTGGACATCTCTATCTCTAAAGGCTTATGACTAAAAAATAGAATAAACACCACATAAAAGGTGGATATTAACGTTTAATAATTCATTATTATCATTTTATTATGTCTATTTAGGAGATGAATCACCTGTTATGGCTAAAAGATGACATTTACCTATAAGGAAATTTTGTTGTTATTTGGGCAAACTTTATATAGACATAGAATATAAATTGTAAGACATATATATAAATTGAAAGAATTATAAAATACTTATGTAATACTTTTAATTTCACCCCAAATACCTTAGATTTAAAATCATTAACAAACTCATGAGATAGGATTGATGGATCAATCTTAAAATGCAACTTTTATGTAGTTAAGAGATTGATTCTTTACCTCTAATAGACATTTTTGCTTTTGATACCTCAATTTTAAAATCCATCACTTCCAAAACCTATATATGTGAAATTTATACACTTTCCCACCACCAAATCCTCAAAATCCATGTGAATACATTTTTTGTAATAATTTCCACCTCAAGCAACATTAACACGAAACATTACCAAGATACAAGTCATAGTTGGATATATCTATCTTTAGGGTCTCATGTATTAAAAATGGCATATCCAAAACATTGAGGGTGGATATTAGACTCTATAACCTAATTCTTGGCATCTGCGTATTCCTAGTTAAAATAAAAAGTACCTGTTCTGACCACATATGATATTTCCCTAGATGCAAGATACAAGATGCATTTATAAATCTCTATCTCTAGGTCCTCATGACTAAAAAATAGCATAAACACCATGTTAGGGTTGATATTAACCTTTATGACCAAATTATTGGCATTTTAGTATGCCCAGTTAAGAGATAGAGCACCTATTTCGACCTCAAGATGACATTTCCCTAGATACAAGATGGATGCCATAGTTGGAGATCTATATCTCCAGGGCCTCATGACTAAAAATGGCATTGTCACCACATAAATGATGGATATTAACCTACATGACCATAATATTATCATCTAAGCATACATGATTAGGAGATAAAACACTCATTCTAACCTTAAGACATCATTTCCATAAAAGGCAAAATTGTTAATTTTTAGGCAAACTTTGGACAAGTATAAAACAAAAATTATAAGTTATATCCATGAACCAATAAAATTTTAACATGCCTATATAATTATTATAATTGTACCCAAAATACTTCAGATTAAAAAAAATTTATGGGCTCATGGCATAGGATTCAATGATCAGTCCTAAAATGTAACTTTTGTGTCGTTAAGAGATATGTTCATTGCCTCTAAAGAGATTTTCTATTTCTGGGACATCCGTTTTAAAATACATCACTTCCAAAACCTTGGTATGTGTAATATACACATTTTCCCACTTTCATGGCCTAGGAATCCATGTGAATACTTCAAAAAAATTGGCCTAAAAAAACATTGACAAGAAACGTTGTCAAGATGCATGCCATAGTTAGAGATCTCTATTTTCAAAGCCTTGTGGCTAAAAACTAGCATATCTAAAATGTCAGTGGTGATTAAAGTCCAAGATGATATTATTGGCATTTGAATACACCTGGTTCAGAGATGGATCACCCATTCTAACCTTAAGATGATATTTCCATATAAGGTAAAATTATTATTTTATCAGTAAATTTTAGACATGCATAAAATAAAAATTGTAAGTCATATCCATAAACCAAAAGAATTATCAAATTAATGTTTAATTCCTCTAATTTCTTATCAAATTTTAATTAATTACACTAAATAAATAAAAAACATTCAACTTTTTTGAGAAAACCCCTAGGCTATCCTGTCATAAGGCAATAAACATAAACAAATGTTTAAATTAATCAAAATAATGTTTCAAGAGGTAATTAAATATTCAAAAGACGTTTTTAGGTTATAAAAGTTTTATATTTTATGACCAATGTTTGATATTTTATGTATTTTCTCATACTTTAAGGTTTACTTAAATCCAGGTTCTCAAAACTTTGTTTTCAGGGTTTCTAGAGCTTGGAACATGATAACAAGGAATGAGATCAAACAAAGTTGAAAAACATAGATATGAGTTCAAATATAACTTATAATCATAAAATAACATATATATTTATTCAAATATATATGAAAGGTGGGTTATGAGTCTGATACACCTTAGAAACCATCAACAACCATGTTGTTCAATCCATTCAATCTACAAACAATGATATGTATGTAATAATAAGTCAATAACTTATCAAATATGGTTTAATCACACTTGTAAGATCATGATCAAGATTATGTAAACCTGATTTTATTCATTTATTAATTGGAAATTAAACAAACACCCCTATAACCTCCTTATACACTATTCATCAATCCCACTAACTGAGTTTATCCTTTATTTTATGCTCTTCTAAGCCTTCTCCAGATTTGGTTTGAAATATAGCCATCACAACTGATGTCTAAACTTAGGTTTAGTTATTTATTTACCCCACAAACCTCAAGATGACATTTACTTGGATAAGGTAAAATAGTCAATCATCTACATGAACTAAAATCTCTCTAAGCTACGAGAATATGGAATTCTCTACTAACGGTGCCAACCATGTGAAGGTGGAAGCTAACTTAACACCACTAACCTAAAAAAATATGTAATTAAATTTAAATTTATATGTAATGAATAATGAAAAAATTAAATTTGAGAAGTCAACATACCATGGGAGTTTAATCTAAGGAACCACTAGGATATGATCTATTCTTTATAGTAGAAATAATTACTTCATGATCAGATTCATGAACCTTCCATAGAGTATTTTTTAATAGCCTACCTTGATATTTGTGTAATTGAACATTTATTTCAAAAACCAAATTTGAATAGTAGAATATCTTCCTATGTACTTCATAGTCTTCAAACAACCATACATTTGAATTTTTATAAGATATTGTGAAATTCAAGTTCCAGTATCTACCACAAATATAATGGGATAGTGAATGGTTTTCCCATATATGACCATAAAATTCAATTTCTATTTTTTGCCTACACACCAACATAAGTATTAGTCTATCCCCTCCTCATTATCCTCATCTGTAATAACTATAAAAACATGCACTGAATTGTAAAATAAAACATGATTTAATAACATGATCTACTAATATATTTATTAAATTTAGTACATATATTAAATACACATTAAATATATGGATGTACATGGTTTCACTATATCAGATACATGGTTAAATTTATGTGATGATGTTAGCTCTATATGTTATAGTATTTGTGTAACCTGATAAGTGTCAATTAGAACTAGAGGCCTAAAAATCCATTCATCCACCCATTCCTGTGACTCACACTCATTCCAAACAAAGTCAGTGCATGCATAATAAAATAATTCCATGCACCTCATTTGAACCATTTAATAACCTATGTTTGAACTATGGAATGAGTGTAACTCACTCGATCATGTTACTTTCATACAATCTTCATATATTACCAATTATTCATCCTCCATTAGCTATAAATATCCATGAATAATATAATTCTATTGAACACCATGGTCCATATTTTAATTACACCATTCAACTATGTTTTTTCATTTATTAAATCAGTGACCTCTTCAAAATTTAACTCCTCTCTTGCAAGTGATCTTTTGACACGTGATCCTACACCATCATGGTCCCATTTTCCATGGTATACTTAAATTAAATTATAAATATGTTGTACACTAGTTGCCACATTCATCCTACTTAGCCAATATAAAATCCCTACATTCTTAAATTATAACGTGTAGTTATCTGACTAAATATAATGTTAATTGAAAGTAATGTTCCTTTCACCTGAATTATCATTAAACATGTGAAAATAACCTTACACATACTATAAATAATGTGTTTTATCATCACCAACATATAAGCTACACTTCTTTAATATATTTTCTATCATGCTCTATACTATCAGGTGAATGCATGAATGTTATATCGACAAAAAAGGGAAAATTTTACTAAATTATAGTATTGTGACTGAACCTCTCTTTATGGTTGCAATGTGTAAATATATAAAAATATAAATATTGAAACAATAGTAGCAAATGGGAATGTGTCCTTAATTAGCTTTAATTTTTCATCTATCCATCAAGATCTATGTATGTGCCTTGCATACTCATATACAATTTCTTGCTTGAATTTATCCTTAAATTTGGAAACATGTATTTTTTATGTAACAAACTCGCACCTTTTATATTCATTTCCATCTTTTAATTGATATGTCATAGATTTATATTTAATAAAAAAAATCAATTCTTATCTAATTTCATGTGTACTCTCCTCATGGGTATAATTTTTAAATTTTGGAAATCAACCATAAATTTTGTAAGTTCCATTTAAACATACCTTGTTATAAAATATTATCCATCTCATCTTTCACAAAAAATGGATGGAATAAATTCTCTTAGTGATTTTTGTAGGGATTACACTCCAAACTCTTAAAAAATGCTATCAGTATGGAAATTACAATGAACATGCTTAAAATATCATAATTCATTAAAAAATTAACATGTTGCTTACAACAAGTAGTGTGTGCTTGATTGATTTTCACATAGAAGGGTTTACTCCATTTCAAAATATCTTTGAGTAATCAAAATTTGTGGATATTTTTTGCCAAATTTAGAGTATAATTATGTTTTGTTCATATCCAAAAAAATTTTAGGATGTGGTTTAAGGTTATGATAACCAACTCTTCTTTTCACTATATCTCTAATATTAGGTAATACCTTTATGTTATCTTTCAAAAAATTTGCAAGTACATATTTTAGGGCATCAGCTATATCCTTGTCTTTCCCTGGGAATAAGAGAATTCCTATAAGTCATTATTATTAGCAACATCAAGTTTTTAGTCTTCTAATTGATTTTGTTAGAGTATTTTTATTTATGTGCAATGCTCATCTTATTTTTCTAATCAATTATTTATTCTTTGTTTGAAAACTTACCAAATAAGTTTTAATAATGTGTCATGCAACATTACCATATTTAGTGCATTTCCTCACACCTACTTGATGGTATACATTATGGGAATGTTAAATAATTACCTTGTTTATACCATCAATATTAGATGTTCTTAGCCTTAGGGTGTGCTTAATAGGTCTCATCCTATGTACTTTCATTAATGTAATACATAATTGACATCTTTGAGTTTTGTTTAATTTTTCAAAGTACAAATCCCAATTTATTTTAGCTTTTCTTCTCATATAGTGTTGAAATAGGGTTTTGGCATTGGTTTCAAAAAACTTTCTTCAATTTCAATTAAATACATGAGTTTCCTTTTCAAAATTCTAGGAGGTGTTCTTAGTGGTAAAATTGAATGATTTGGTGTTTCCATATTACTTTCTTCATTACTAGTTTCTTCATTTGTTGGTGTTTCTATATATTTTTCTTGATTTTTACTATTACCAATTGGTGTTTCCATGGAATTTACATCATCATGCATCCTATCATGATCAACAAAATTAAAAACCTTAAAATTTGAATTTGGACTTATATTGTAATTTGGTATACTATCATAATTGAAAATTGTACTTTTAAAATTTGCTATATTATCATTTTTCATTTCATCATTATTTATGATAATCAATTTATTAGTGATAGTATATGTACTTGCATGAATATTTTTCATTCATTACCTTTGTGTTTCTCTCTTCATTTCTAATTCCTTCGATGTTTTACACTTTAACTTCTTATTCTTACTATTACAAAAGTCATCACCCATGATTGCACAAATTTATCAACTTTTAAATGTAGAGACAACAACCTAGATATTAAAAAATAGACCATGATGTGAAATACCTAGTGCAGACAATGATCAAATCATTATAAAATATACTTGCACTCTTTAGTCAACCATAAGTGTATATATTTATCTACTTTTGAGGGTGGGTTTAGTGATAAAATCAATAAAAAATAGACCTACAATATGTGCTTAATTAAACAGAGTAGAATATGTGTGGGATAGAACCCTCGATGTAAAAAATGACGTTGACTATACCTATTATCTATTTGTTTTTCTAATAATATCAAAACCATGTACGTGGTATCAGGTGTATGTATAAACACCCCTAAAACCTAAACCTTAGACCCTGAATTGTAAACCCTAAACACTAATACCTAAACATGAATCTCTAGAAACCTTAATCCCTAAACTTGAATCCTTAAAAACCCTAACCCATAAATTATTAAATATTAAAACCTTAAACCAATCATTTAATCCCTAATTAAAATAATTTAAACTAAGCATTAGGTTCACAGGGATAAATTTCACCCAAATTACAATACTAACTACCCAAATTAACTAGTTCACTTGATATGTGATGACATGGGGGTAGATGGAACCCAAAAACATAATTTATTCTCACAAGTAGGTTCAAGTAACTCAAATCATCCTTAATTTACTTCATAGTTGGACCCTAAACCCTACACCCTATATCTTAAACCTTAAAACCTAAAACTTACACCCTAAATTATAAACATTAAGGCCTAAACTCTAACCCTATACCCTAGATACATTAAATTCTTTGATCATTAATCCCTAAAGTTGAAGCCCTAAAAACCTTAAACCAAAAATTAAAACTTGATTAAACCTATAAACTAATGATTTGAGCCTAATAACCATCACTTGGACTAAGAATTAGACTCATAGGGATAAATTTAGCCCAAATTATACCACTAACTGACTCAACTAACTAATTCTCTTGATTTTTGATTACATTGGGCTTGACGAAACCCAAAAACATAAATTATGATCACAAATATGTTCAAGCAACATAATTTATCCTCAATTACCTTCATGGGTGGACCCTAAACCTTACACCCTAGACTGTAAAAATTAAACCCTAAACCCTGAACCATAAACCTTAAACCATATACCCTAAATTTTAAAACTTGAGGCCTAAACCTTATACCCTAGATACACTAAATTCTTTAGTACCTAATCCTTACACTTGAATACCTAGAAGCCCTAAAACAATTATTTTATCCCTAATTACCATTTTTAGACTAATAATCAGGTTCATATTGATAAATTTGACCCAAATCACACCATTAATTTCCCTAATTAACTAATTCACTTGATCTATGATGATATGGGGGATAATGTAACCCAAAAACATAATTTGTTCTCATAAATAGGTTCAATAAACTCAAATCATCCTCACTCAACTTTCTAATTGAACCCTAAACCCTAAATTATAAACCCTAAGCCTTAAACCCTATATCATAAACCCTAAACATTTAAGCCTGATCCATAAACCCAAATCCATAAAAATCCTAAACCATAAATTATTAAATCTTAAAACCCTCAATAAATCATTTTATCCCTAATTACCATCATTTATATTAAGAATTAGATTTACAAGGATAAATTTGAGCTAAATCACACCACTAACTATCTTAATTAACTAATTCACTCTATTTGTGATGACATGAGGGATAATAGAACACAAAAACATAATTTATGCACATAATAAGTTTAAACAACTAAAATTATCTTTAATTTCCTTCATGGTTAGACTCTAAACCCTACACCTTACATTATAAACCTTAAACCCTAAGCCATAAGCCCTAAACCCTAAACCCTATATACACTAAGTTCCTTAATTGCTAACCCCTAAACCCAAATCCCTAAAAACCCTAAAACATAAATTATAAATTCAAGTAAAACCATAAACTAATCATTTAAACCCAAAATATCATCATTTAGAATAATAATTATGTACATATGGATATATTTGTCCCAAATTAGGCCACTAACTACCCAAATTGACTAATTTATTCAATGTATGATGACATCTAGGGATAATAAAATCCAAAAACACATTATGTACTTAAAAATAAGTTTAAAAAACTCAAATTATCCTTAATTTCCATCGTATTTAGACACTAAACCCTATAACACCCTATACCCTAAACCATAAACCCTAAACTTTAAACTGTAAAACATAAATTGTAAACCCTAAGCCTTAAGCCATATACCTTAAATCCTCTACCCTATATATCTTAAACATTAACCCTTAAAATTTATGAACCCTAAACCATAAATTGTAAACTCTTAAAACCCTAAGCTAATCATTTTATCCTCGATTACCATCATTTAGAACAAGAATTAAGTTCACATGAATAAATTTGGCCTAAATCACACCACTAACTATCCCAATTGACTAATTTGCTTTATATGTGATGATATGGGGGCCAATATCCTCATAATTATGTTTAATATAAAAAATAAACCTAAACAATAAACCTATGGGGACTAAAATCTAAATAATAAATCCTAAATTTTCAACCCTAAACCTTAAACAATTTGATTTAACCTCACTTAACATCCTTTAGAGTAATAATTATGTTCATCTAGGGCTTAATTCAACATAAATCACATTAATTATTGGCCTAATTGATTGATTGGCTCAATTTGTGATGATGTTGGGGCTAATTATGCCTAAAATCACATTCTATACTCTCAAATAAGTTCAAATAGATTAAATTATTCTCAATTTACTTCATTATTGGACCATATACCTTATATCTTAAACCCTAAAATCTAAATTATAAACCCTAAACCAATTGATTTTGATATAATTAACATCCTTTAAAGTAAGGATTAGGTTCACAAGGATCAATTTGGCCTAAATTGCATCACTCATTAATCCAATTGACTAAGTGGCTCAATATATGATGAAATCAGGTCTAATTGAGCCAAAAACCATAATGTGTAGTCACAAATAAGTTAAAAGAAATCAATTTAGCCTCAATTACCTTTTGGATGTTATATATATTAAATCATAAATCCTATGTCATAATCCCTAAACACTAACCCTTGAACCCTAAACCATAAAAAGTTGACTCTTAAAACTCTAAACCACTCATTTTAGCCCCAATAAAACAAAATTTAGACTAATAAAAGTAGGTTCACATTGATTAATTTTCCATGCATATAAAATGCACATTATTCTATATATGCATTAGTTTCACATGCATGGTACTACGAGGTACATGATACTAACACATACACAATTTTTTCACTATGTCATTTATATATTTCACATTTAAAACACATGCTTGAAGGCTCACAAATGGCTTAGATTCCTGAGCATGAGGAATGGACATGCAAACACACAGCCAAATTCTTATTTTTGACTGAAAACAACAAACTTTAACATCAGTCATGTTAAACACTATGAATTTTAATTTTTTTAAAGTATTACTACAACATCTAATATGCTCTCCTCTTTATATATATATATATATATATATATATATATATATATATATATATATATATATATATATATATATATATATATATATATATTGCTTTATGGTTTTTATCTATATTTATTTCAATGTATGTATTTTTTAGAACTATATGCCATAATTATACATGTTCAACTTTGTTTATGTATCTTTTCATTCTTTTATTCAAACTTAAAATAAATTATATGTTTGCAAACTAGACCTAATTTTATACACATTCATATAATAATTAAAATTTTAATATTTTTTGATGTAGTTAGGGGGTGCATGATTGCTTATACATTATTGATCATATTTTAGGTTATATTAACTTGTTAAATTAGTAGAAAAATTAAATATTAATGAATTTATTTTAAAAATATATAGGTTCAAAACTAGATGATCTTATCTAACTTTCCACAAATGGGTTTTAGAAAAAATAAATGATGCTCAAAATATTATGGGCCACAAGGAAATCTATCTACTCTAATTTTTATAAAAAATAGTACTACCTCTTTGAGTTTCTGATGTTTGACCTACCTATACTTGACCATTTCAAAGAAAAATAGTAGTTTAGAAAATATAATTGAAATAATACAATTCATCTTCCTATGGCATCCTCAAATTTTGAGTTTAGGTGTCTCAAATAATCCATACAATTTAAGATTTACTATTTAAAAAAAAAACATGCCTATGTAAGACCCCCTTTTGACCTCCCAATTCCATGCACTTACCATTTATTAATATATATTTTTATTTTAAGGTTACAATGATAAAATGAACTAACTGTTATTTTGTTTGACTGAGGTGGTTGCATGACTATCTCACCCTCATTGAGTGGAATAGAGGAATAACACCATAGGGGAGGAGAAGGTATATTTTGACAAATGAAGACATAAAGAACAAAACCTAAACACACACACACACACACACACACACACACACACACACACACACACACACACACACACACACACACACACACACACACAATTACATGGTTTCATGTAATTAAATGATGGTTTGTTTAGTTATGATTGAATATTGATTTAAATTAGTCTTTTTTAAATCTATTTAGGTTTAGGATGTTATTTAAATTGAATAAGACTCTCTATGGCCTTAAGCAAGCACCAAGAGCATGGTATAATAGGATTGATTCATACATGTAAAGCAATGGATTCATTAGAAGCAAGAGTGAGCCCACATTATACACAAATATTAATAAATAAGGTCAGATTTTGATAGTGTGTTTATATGTTGATGATTTAATTTTCATTGGAAATTTGTCTATAGATGCATTTAAATTAGCAATGGAGAAATAATTTGAGATGATATATTTGGGTTTGATGAAGTATTTTTTAGGCATTGAAGTTATTCAATTAGATGAAGGAATTTTCATTATTCAATCTATATATACAAAAGATGTGTTGAAAAGGTTTAGAATGTTGAATTGTAAGCCAACATCTACACCAGTTTCAACAAGAACTAAAGTTAGTAAGGAAGACAAAGGGCCTGATGTTGATTCTAGAATATTCAAAAGATTAATCAGAAGTTTGATGTATCTTATAGCTATGAGACTAGATATCATGTATGGGGTTAGTCTAATCTCAAGATTCATGGGTTCACCAAAAGACTCACATTGGTAAGTGAGAAAGAAGATATTGAGATATGTGGCAGGAACACCAGGATATGGAATTTTGTATTCTAAAACTAATTTTTTTTATTTGAATGGGTATACTGATAGTGATTTTTTAGGTATCATTGATGATAGGAAGAGTACTTCTAGATATGTATTTAATGTAGTATACTATAGATGATTTGATCACTCTCGTCAGTTGGTTGGAATGGAGTAGAAACTTTGCTCCGAAGACATTATACTATGATGAATACATTAATAGGGGAGTTAGTGTGGGGACATCAAGATGTGTCAAATGGCCTAGTTATCATGTGATCACTAATACCAGAGAAGCTACCAAATTCTTAGTTGGCCAATTTATTTTTGGAAATTCATGGATTCTATCCACAAGAGTCACATTTATTTCAGCCCTAAATTGACAATTATTATTTCCGTAGCTGAAATTGTTCATATTGCTTAAATAATATGAAGCTCAAGGTATTACAAGCCAATTATAGGAACACTTCCTATTGTAATCTATAAGTAGTTTGAATTGTAAATGTCTAATATTATTATCAACAGTTGTATAAAGATAATATTTAGTTCCCCTCTTATGTAAATGTCTAGAGTATGTTTAATATGACACACGTTGTGCCCATCCACAGGAGTCACATTTATTTCAGCCCTAAATTGACAATTATTATTTCCATAGCTGAAATTGCTTATATTATTTAAATAATATGAAGCTCAAGGTATTGCAGGCCAATTATAGGAACACTTCCTATTGTAATCTATAAGTAGTTTGAATTGTAAATGTCTAATATTATTATCAACAACTGTATAAAGATAATATTTAGTTCCCCTCTTATGTAAATGTCTAGAGTATGTTTAATATGATGCACATTGTGGCCATCCATTCATAGAAGAACAAGTACTAGCATATAAATATATGTCCCTGACCCTATCTTACATAATAATGGAAACATTGAAGAATTTAGACAAGCAGTTGCCCTGTTGTTGTACGGAATTATGAGAGGGATTTATATTTATATTTTTTGAACACTTATTAATGCAAAGCAACTGAGAAGAACTAAAGAGTAAAAAAAAGCTCTGAAGAATCACTAGAGAATATATGTATATGTATATGTATATGTGTGTGTGTGTGTGTATATATATATATATATATATATATATATATATATATATATATAGAGAGAGAGAGAGAGAGAGAGAAAGAAAACTTAAATTTGTTGTAAATGATATGGAAGAGGTATTACATTTATTCTTGTTTTCTCTACTCTTATTAGATGTACATATTTATTATGTTTCACTCTTACGTAGTGGTCAAATAAAAATGAAGGATTGATAAACATGTTGTATAGTGAGTGCACTCTTGACATGTCAGTGAATGGTAACCCTTAAAATCAATATTACCAATATTTATTATTATTTTATTAATAGTCACTCCTTGTGTTTTATATATTTTTAGAGCCCATGCCATTTTGATTGGCATTTCGTGGTGACCACCCCATATAATAAGAATAATTAGAATATTTGTTGGATGGAAAACATCCCATGGGGGACCAGAGTATTTTTTAATGAAAATAACTATGTAAATGGGTAAGGGAAGTGGATTTGAATTTGCATGGTAGACAATATGAACTATTTCTTTGATGGATCCATTAACTAAACATGTTTTCACCCAAAGGTTAGATGTCAACATAATTTTGTTTCCTTTACTAGAAGCACATATGTTTGAGTTGAGTTTCATAGGTCAGTGTCACTTGTTGTTTGCTTTTTTATACTTTACAAGTTTCAATTGGAATGTTTAATGATTTTAATAGTTGCTTATTATGTATTGTTGTCAATCTATTAGCTGCATACAAATATATTGATAGTTTGAAATCTTCCTATTATTTTTCTTATATGAAGGACGATGTTATAGAAATGAACATATTCTAGTCTTCTTTTTTTGGATTTGCATTTTTCTATGTTGATCAATATTTTTTTGAACAATAGCTGATTTTCTATGCATATTTATTAATGAAAATGTGTGTGTATGTGACTACTATGTAGAATCCCTACCAAAGGGTATAGCCAAATGATTTTATTCTATACATTTATATGTAATTTATGGGTAGAAGTTATTCCAAATCACCAATAGGTATAACTAAATAACATTTAAAAGCTTTTTTTTTATATTGAGGATATGCCTCATGTAATTGGTTATCCATATGGCTTATAATCTTTGGCCCTATGAAACTCATTTCATCAATGAGCACATATTCAATGTGTTTCATTTCTTCTTGGAAAATTATTGGTGCTTATTCATCAAGTTCCCTCATTTCGTAGATAAGAATGCAAATGATTGAATGTATAATTGAAGCATTTATGTTAAACATTAAGACACATAGTTGGGGAAAGGAAAAGAAGGGGAGAAATGGATCTCTCTACAAGTCCATTCAGACTAAATTTGATGCAAATAATCAATTAGGATTTACCTACACCTAATTTTCCTTGTATAATTAACTTTAACGGTAGATAATTTTTCTTAGGAATGCTATAGAACAATGTTGATGGCTAGATCTTAGTTACTAGATAACTCATTTGATATTGGTTCACTTGTGTAATATGTATATGTATTCTGGGTGACTATGCACTAAGAATTTATAAACTATGGTGTTATTATGTGTCATCCAAGTAACACCTTAGAGTGATTCTAGTTATTGCTAGTGTTGAAGTCATTGAGCCTAAACATATCGATGTCATATATGATATTCTCACCTAATGGGTACATGCAGGATAATATTTCCCACTCATGCATTTCCCCTTCCATATGTACATCTTCTTGAGTATCACTAGCATCACTACTTGAGTCATCATTGTTTTATTCTTCTATAGAGATCTGCTCAATATGCCATAGAATATACAAACCCTTGATTTATTTCCAATGTGTAATAATGTCATGTATAGTTAAATAAATTCTTATTGTAATGTTTTAGACTGGTTTGTATAACAAGATCTCTCACCAATAGAAAGTTACATAAGATGGTGAACTAGTAGGAGGTATAATAGAAAAATGAGGGAATATGCAAATAATTACTTGGATTGTTATTTTTCTCCATTGAGTAGTGTTTCTTTGATTTTTGAAAGACCATGTTTGGGTAATCTCAATGAGTGGTAATCTATCTAGAAAAGAAGGACAATTTATATATGCATTAATGAAAGATGGTAGTTTTATTTCATTACACGTACTCTTAGAAACATGCTTGAATTTTTTTTCTAATAGACTAAGTAACAAATGTTATACTAAAAATCATTAAAGGTAGTTATTGTAGCATATGACATGTCTCCTATGCACCTATGTCATGGTCAACAATAATTTTTGTGAGAAACTTGCTATATGAAATCATCATTGGGAGGTCAATTACAAATGAAGCTGGTATTCAAATTAGTATATGTTGGTAGATTTTGGACTTGATTTTAGCTTTAGAATAATATTTCTCTATATACTTGAGCAAGGCATAGTGAGAGATAACTGATTGACAATCAACATTTGCACACCATATTCAAAACATGCTTGAGTTTTGGATTTTCACTCTTTCATCATTACACTCTAGAAGGTATGTTTTATGGCCTTTGGTGTTAGTAAAAACTATTGACATCTCTTTCAATGGCCGTAATGCTTTGTATCTATGTTATAGAGTATTTCCCCTTTTCTATAAACATGTAGATTCACTACATTTGGTGTGTCATTAAACACAATTTACAAGCTCCTCATAATCTATTTGAGCATTAGAACTAAATATTTAATTTATTGTTATCAAGAATGGATCATCTAGATTTAAATGGTATATTTTATCTTATGTTTTTTCATTGGTACATATATCCATGTTGTCACATAGAGATAAAAAATAGCCTTACGGAATCCACCCAAAGAGGGCATTCAAAATTTAAAGCATCAATGTTGGGTGTATTTTCCAACCATATAAATACATGGATGTGTAGAGCCTCTATGTTTCCATTCATTACTAATTATCAAAATATAAATAAATACATATGATTGTGTAGGGTTTTCCAATGTAATTAAAAGAATACAATAGAGTTTAAATGTCAAGACCTATACCAATAATCCTGGTTATGGAGATGCTTATCTAATATTTATTCATGGAATTTTGTAAATCATTATCCATGTATGAAGATGTAATATGAATATTTTGAATAAGGTTTTGGTTTCTCCAATGACTACCACTACTTGGGAAAGCTATAGCGAAACCTGACATGACTTTATGTAATTTTGGCCACTTGGTGTTTATTTTTGTCAAGGTGAAGAATAGTGTTGGGGATTAAAATTATGTGATCATATCTATCAATTCATTTATACACTTAGAAAAAAATGCACATTTACCTCTAGTGATGATAAAAAATGCATTAGTTGATCTATAATAGTAACACTAGGTAATTATGTTAGATGTTGTTGTAGGTATAAAATTATTATTGGAGAATTATCCTTAATTGTTTTTTTTTTAATATTTTTGATGTTCCCCAACTTTGATGGTGGATAATTAAGCTTAACAAGAATTAATGAAAGCATGAATGGCTCCAAAACTAATTATTCTGGTATCAAAATAAGTGCATAGCATATTCATATAACTAGACTTTATTAATATGGGGATTATGATACATGAAAATTATTATTCATAAAAGAGAAAGAAATTCCATGGAAAAAAAACGCTTTTTGTTTTATTTATTGATATGTGAGCTACTAAAATTTGGCTAATTCTATATAGATGGGAAACTACTATTAGTATTATTTACATAATCTCTTATTTAGTCTACTTGTCTCTATGTATTTGGAAGAGATGATACAAATGATAAAATTTGATAAGCATGTATATTTTTAGGTGCACTTGTGTCTTCATTGAATTCCAAATTATTCATTTGCATATCTCCCATGTCTATAATAATATAGTAAAGGGTAGATGATTTATCAAAAGGCTCAAGTGGGAATACAACAAATGCTTGTTGGTCAAGTTTAACATCTCTATAATAGGGGCCATTTTACATCTTGTGTTGTATCACCTACATGACATGTGTCCTACTTAAAAAATAATCGTAAGGTTTTCTCTTTGAGGCAACTCTTCTCATCACCAAGATGTGAATATTTCATCTTGATGTGGTAGGCACTTAATAATAGAAGATATTATCTTAAGTAAAGATAATAATGTAACCATTTTATTTGTATTATCCACCCCATACTTGGGTTACTTTCAATATTGGATTAACCCATGTTATGAGAAGCTCCTCAACCTAGGTGAGCTTAGATAAATTTTTTGAGTTGTATACCTTGGTCTATGTTATTTGAAGTAGGAAAATGATTACTGTTATTTTCTACAATGCATTGATAACAAGTATATTCACCATGTAAATTATTTGTTTGTATCCCTGAAAAAATCTACTTGTATATGAAACATCCTTGTATTGAATAAAGATGATCTATCTTTTCACAAAATTTATTGTGAGGATATTAAATAGAGAGACTATATATTGTAAGGTAAATCGATGTTTTTTTATAAATGGTAATTAAGTTGATGATGTGCACTTATTTTATCCTTATGTATTGCATAACTCAAATGATCTCTTTTATTTATTTTCTCATTTCCATGAATGTCTATAATGATCATGAAGGAAAAATTAAATGTTAATTTTTTTAAAATGATACTGAGACTTAAAAATTCATATATGAAAATAATATATTATGTAGAAAATTAAGTAATTGATAGCAATGAAAAAAAGTATAAATACTTGATGAACTCATGAACAAAATTCATAAATGGTAAATTATTACAAATGATATGATAATCTAATTTTTGGTATATGAAAAAAATATACAATGTTAAAATGTAATTATTTGAATGTCATGGCTACATGTGAATATTAGTATGGGTGTAATTATCAGACTAGAAGCAATTTTAGATGCATGTTTTTAAAAACAATTTATAAAAAATTGATATAGAAAATAGTGAGTTTTTTACAAAAATGCATTTGTAGATACATACTACTTGCAATTACTTGGATTTTCTTAAGTCTATATATGTACTAATTTACGTCAAATTCATCAATTTAAGTATGCATCTTATGGTGTAGATTTATATTTCATTGCATTTAGAAAGGTATAGTACATTTATTGAGAACTTTTTTGACAATTTCCCAAACCTCATCAGTGGAAGATGATATTTTCTGTAGATCTTATGCTATGATACCCATTATTGAAAAAACAACATCATCAAATGTTGTTATCCATATTTTATCAATGGCATCTTTAATATGAAATTTAAAACATATTTATATTCACAATCTTTTACACTAATATTATATTTTGTAAGTGCCAAGATGCATCACTTTTATGAATCAATTTATTTTTACATTGTCTATTGTTAATTAGAGTAATGAAAGAAAGAAAAAAAATTGTCATTTTAATGTGTATGACCATTGCATCGAATTTAAATGAAATTGATTTCCCAAGAACCCTTGATTTTTGGATGTCTACAGGTGTTCTATGCTTAATAATACTTTTACTCAATGATGATGTTGGTAGTTCTTACACCATATGCTTATTGCACATGCCTTAGGTATATTTAGACTGATGAATAATTATGTATCTGAGGTAGTCCATATTATTTTCCCATTATATGACTATATTTTGATTTTTTTGATGGAAAGAGTTGGTGCCAATAGTGTCCTAAAATTACACAAATATGCTAAAAGTTTTCCCTCTTCATCACAAAAACATCCCCAAAGGGTAGCTTTAGTATTATACTCAGAGTTGTCTTGTAGTATCAGTGTTATATTCATATTTGAAGACCTATATAGCCTTGTGAAATTGAAGGCAATAGTAATAAATAGAATAACACCAATTGTGTCAATCTTTGTGTTTACAATTGCATCTTTGATATCCTTAATTATTTTGAAGTCAAATTAGTATAGTGGAATAATACTATTTTCATCAAAACTATGTTTAATAGAGAATATCATGTTGTGGATAATATTCCATGGACTTTTGGATTGGTTGTATTTTTGTTTTGCATGTTTTAAAGTTATATTTGAAATTGATTATATTTTAATAGTTTGAATTTGACTACAGAATAAAGTTTCCACCTAGCTAGAAATAAGTTACAATGATGTTATCTCCTTTATTATTGACGATGTTGAATTTAAAAGCCTAACTAAAACCAATATTATTTGTGTATGTATGTAGAATCATGTTTATAAGAACTATACCCTCTATAGTCTAGTTATGTTTGTAAATAGTTAAATTAATAACTATAGTGTGTGGAAATAACTACATGAATTCTCCTTTAGACATTAACCTAATGATGTGTTCATATCAATTTTGTTTCCATGACTCTCCATTATTTTAAATCTAATTTTGGGGTATAGGTGAGTAAATATGATGTTTTTTTAATGTGGATAGCTTCTTATAAAATAATAAATAATAAAAACCAATAACAAGTGTGATTTTTTATTAAGTGTAAGCAAGAGTAAGCAATGTAATTAAAAAATGAATGTGAAAGTGTATTTTTGATTTAGTAAATATATGTTAAGAAATGTTAAAATAAATTGTATATGAAATACAATATTTAAAAATTGATGGATATTTCTAAGTGATAAATTTATAGTTTCAATCCTAGGCCATAGATACAACAAATGTTTGATGGCATAAAATTGTAGAACACAAAGATAAAATTGAAAAGTTTAATTTTAAAATGAGTATATATGTTAATATAAAGAGCACTATACATTTGGATAGAGTGGTTGTTTGTCTTTGTTTATAAACCTTATAAATATAAAGAACAATTCAAGTATTAAAATACAAATTAAAATTGCAAATCATTATACTAATGAAGAACATTGTAATAGTTTCTAATTTGTAGTATGTATTACAACATTATAATTGTTTTTTCTTATCTATACTACATTAAATATATGTTTATTTCAATGAATTTTACAAAAAATATATTTTCAACATGAAAGAGTTAATCTTGAAACATAATTGTTTACATATAGCTCTACAACAAAATTAAATTGGATTAAATTATTTGATGTTGTAAAGGTTTTTTTCTCTATTTGCGTAGTGTGCCTTAGATTTGGGATTGGAACATAGATTCTATTTTGGATTAACATAAGGCTAGGATAATATTTCAAGGCATCCTCAACAATATCATACATGACACCAAATCATCTAGTGTAAGGTTTTTTGCTCTTAAACCCTATGATGAATATTGTATCAGGGTTTGTAACTAAAAACCACTCTATTATGTTTTATTTTATATTAATGACATAAATTTTTTGCATTTGATGATGGATGATGTGAATCAAAAACTATTTTATATTGAAACTTTCTTCACACTATATTTATTTGATATCTAAAGACCATGTTGGAGTATCCTTTGATATAATTACCCTCTTTTGTTTTCTAGTTGTCATGTCGTTAAAAAATATTTGTGAGAAGAAACATGAATTATGAAATAAAAATATGACTATAACAAGAATAAATTATGATGCATGATTTTAGTGGTAATTGATTAAAAGGTCGAATATAATTTAAGATTCATTGACATATTAATTTTAAAATGAATACATAAAAACACATATATTTTTTTTTTGGAAAATATTATTACAAACATTAATTTAATTGAGTAAATTTTCAAATAAACATAATATAGCATGAGATGTTTATAAAGTTGGTTATACTAAATTCTACTCTTGTAGAATTGGTTAGTGACTATCATTATTGTCGTATGTTTTCTAAGTATATATAATATATAATTTAATCATATATGTTTTTTATTGGTAAAATATTATAATTTATAATTTATTATAATACACTATACTATATTAATATAAATCATATATTAAAACATTTTTTTATATGAAAATAGGACTACATTAATTTAGTGTAAAAATTTAAAAATATGATTATAAAGAGAATCAAATATGTTGCATGAATTGAGTTGTAATTGATTAAAAGATAACATATAATTTAATATTTAATTACCTATTAAATTTTTAATGAATGCATAAAAACATATAAGAAAACTTTAGAAATAGATCATTACAAACATTGATTTAATTTAGTAAATTTCAAAACATGTGCGTTATAGTATGGGATGTTTTTAAAGTTGGTTATACAACTAAATTTTACTTTTGTAGTATTGGTTACTGACTATAATTATTTGTCATATGTTTTTAGAAGTCTTTAATTAAACAATAGTTAAAATAGTTATTTTATGTAATATACAATTTAATCATACATTTTTTCATTGGTATAATATAAAATTTATAATTTGTTATAATACACTATACTATATTAAAATATATTACTTTTGGCTTATTTTATTATAATATTATATCATTTACTAACAAAAGTTAGGTTATTTATTGTGAGATATGTTGATTTAAAATAGATATATGACATAAAATTGATCTAGGCACATTAAATTTAATTTTTTTTGAAATATAGATGTTTTAATCCAGTGAAAAAAATAAAGAAAGCATATCCTAATATTAATAATATGCTAATATTTTTGAAATATGTTATACATAACAAAGCACTATGACTTATAGACTAAACAAAATTCATAAGAAATTTCAACATATGGGTTATTTGTTGATTAACTATATTGTTCATATGATATTTTATAAAGGGACCTTAACATTATTTTGACCTCCATGTATATTGCATTATAATATTGTAGTATTTACAAATAAAACTTAAATTATTTGCACTATTATATTTTGATTGTATTGAAATATAAATATCTAATTATTTTATGTCCATGTTAAAATAAATTCTATATGACAATGGGACTACATTAATCTAGTGGAAAATCTCAAATATGAATAGTGTATTATTAACTAGCATAGATATCTTAAATACATCTATCTAAAATACATCGAGAGATATCAATCTCAAGGCACCTATATTCTAACGTAGATTAGATAGGCACCTTGAGATTGATATTTCTTAGTGTATTTTAGATAGATGTATTTAATATATCTATGCTAGTATCACCCTAGATGTGGCATACACATTTGACAATAAATACCAATTAATGCTTCATTTCATGTTGATCTAAATAATAAATATATATCACATTCAATGATAATAAAAGAATATAGATTCATATACATTGAAATGTGAAAACAAGTATAATATATGTGATATCAAAGTCAATAAATGATAATTAAGGAAAATAATCTTGTATAACAGAGTCAATCTTCATGATTTGTGTATGGATAATCCCCAAGCCAGTCTTAAGGGTACTTGTTATGTCCATCCACTTTGTATTGGTGTAATTAGAATTGTATGCAGATTTATATATACGAATGGAATTCTAGAGTAACTATCAAATTACACCATAACATATGTAGGTGTCTCTAATGGGGAACTTCTAGGTTTGTATACTATATAATTTGAATATATCCTAGAGATCCATTTACAATTCCTAATTATATCCATATGTTAGAGGTTAACATCATCCTTTCATCCTTATAAATTAATAACTTCACATCCAATTCATCATTTTGACGCCTTGATGGATTGGTATTACCTATTCTAGTTATAATGCTCTATGTAATCAGTCTTTTTAATGATTTTAATTTAATTCTATAATGGTTTTTCACATTATCATTTGTTGAAAATAAATGAATAACAATGTTCAAATATTCCCTAATGATTGAATGTAATACATTATTTATTCTTGCAATCAATTATAGTTTCCAATTATCAATAGTCATATGTGCATCTCTAATATTTGTGAGCAATTTTTAAAACCTTTTTTGGTCATCACTCTCTCTTTCTTATGTAAATACCTTATCTAGACCAAACACTATTTTAAATTCTTCCCATAATATTTTTCTATGTCTGTTACTGTTGTAAGGTACTTTATCACTCACAAGAGGTAGCTAGCTCAAATATCCTAGTAAAATGATTGATCTACATCCAAAACTCATGTTTGCATTTTTTGAAAATGCTTGACAAAGTTGTGCATCTATGTTTTTCAACATTTTTTCCCCAATGAAACCCATTTCATCAATCAATATGTATTTTATATACCTCAATTCTTCTAAAATACTTGTGAGTCTTATTCCTTCTAATTTAGTAAAGTCTACAATTGGGATTCAAAGTGTTGATTGGATTGTCAAATCACCAATATTAACCATTTTAACTCTAGTTGGTGAAAGTAATAGAAGTGGAAAATGATGTATAGTTGATGATTCATTTTTAAAAGCTTGGATGACACCAATTAGATGTGATTTTCCTATTCCTAATGTCCCTTGAATTATCACTCATAGTGGTGCAACAAAATTAGTCTAACAAAAATGTCCAATGATTATATTAAGTTTATTTTTGTATTAGGTACCTAAGATTCCATGTGAAATATTACTTGTTATATCATTTGATATGATTAACCCATTATCTTTCATTATGATTATGAATTTTTTAGCCAAAGTTATGTATTCTTCTCCTTTATATTCATGATTCCATGGTGCTTGTGTATCAAGATCTCTTCTTCCTAACATATCATGTTCATATACTTCCATAATTTTCCAATGATGTAGCCTTGATATGATTTTCCACTCATGTTCCATTTTAGTTTGATGAATGGCTTGAACATAATCACATTCAACATCACTTTGATTTTCATGGTCATCTAACATAGTCCTCCACTCCACAAGCCAAAGATTTTAATTAAATGACTCTTAGTTTGATGCTATTATATCATCATCAATTATAATATCTCTTTTTATATTATGAAATGGCTTATGAAGCAATAAATTTGACCAATATAAGTCAACCCATTTTTCTAATTCCCACACTAGTACTATAGTAAACCTTGGGAATACTCTTACAATAGTTGCCACACTCCCAACCTCTTATTTATTATCTCACCTTCATTTTGGATTATATGATCATGATATAATTATCTCTAT
>JARHVA010000016.1:11847500-11865000 GCA_037957365.1 Torreya grandis | reverse complement strand
TGAGAAACAAAGGACCTTGTAATTTAAATCAAAAATTTGATGATAAGTAGATTAGAGAAATTGATCCATTTCTAGGCATTTTTTCCTTTAGGTAATCTCAAAGAGATACAATGTCAAAATAATACATTCTAAGCTTTCTTACCTTCAATGGCCCACAAAATCCATTTGGCACATAAAGTTGATCCATAATATGCCATGTCAATGAGCCCTATACCTCTGACATCATGTGTGAGATAGTAGTATTCCTAAGCCACCCTATGAAATCCATGTCTATGAGAAGAATTAGTCTAAATAAAATCCCTAAGCAATTTCTCTAATTTTTGGTAAGATTTATTTGAAGGAACCGAATATGAAAAGTAGTAAACATGGGTGGTTTTAAGAACTTTCAAGCATATTTGAAACTTACTTTCTAAGGATAACATCTTGGTCACCTGGTATCCCATTTTTTTAGCTACTCTATCAATAACATATTACAAAAATAGGGGTTTTGAGGCATTAAAAACAAAGGGGATGTCAAGAAAATTGAAGATTTCATCATGTTGGATCCATGCCCAATCATTTTTTAAAGGAAACACTAGTGGGGGAAGGTATGATTTCCTATAGTAACAAGTTTTTTTAAATTTGGATATCGGAGCCAAAGGAAGCATAGAAGGTATTAAAACACTAAAAGGCATTGTTCACATTATCATCATCTTCAATGAGAGTAAGGAAAGAATCATCCACAAAGTGACCATTCAACAATTGTATATCATAGTGCAGGTTTTCTATATTTAGAGGGAAATAAATTCCCTTAACAAGGCCCCTAGCTTGGGCATTACTAGAATGATATCCAAAAGCCTCAGGTGCAAGCACATACAGGGTGAGTGCTAAAGGGCATCCTTAGTGAATGGAATGGAGAAAACCAAATTTCTCAAAAGTGACTTCATTAATGAAGAGCATGGTTGAGGCATCTAAAAATAGGATCTAAATGGTTTATATGAAATTGGGCTTAAAGCTTAGGGCTGTAAGCATGGCCAAGATGAATGGCCACTCAATATAGTTATAAGCTTTTTCAAAGTCAAAATTTAAGAACATATCATGTTGCTTATACCTTCTAGCATAGTCCATACCTTTCGAGACCATAGTGATGGTGTCTAACATATATCTACTTATAATGAATCTAATTTTCTCAAGGTGGATGATGTATGGCATTAGACTGCATAACTGTAGTGCTACAACCTTAACAATGATCTTGTATGAACCATTCAATAGGGTGTCAGGCCGCCAATTACAAATGAACTAGAGATACCCTTACTTAGGTATGAATTTAATGTTTCATTTACATTATTTCTTATAAAATGAGAGTAAAAAGCCTCTCGATAAACATGGTATAAATTAGTACCAAAAATATCCTAAAGGGTTTTATAAAATTCATAGTGGAAACCATCAATGACTAGAGCTTTGTCATTTGTCACATGAGACGCCACATCATGTACATCATATAAATCAAGGAGCCTATCACAAGATACTTGCTAGGTAGAAGTGATTTTGTAAGGCACCACTACAAGACACTGATGAAGGGAAATATCAAGCTCTACAGAGGAAGCTTGAGCTTTGAACACTTGTTGATAGTAATAGATAAAATTTTCAATAATTTAGAGTATTTTGATAGTCTATTATTATCATCAGAGATAAATTGGATTTGTTGCTTCATTTTTTTGGCTTGTAGCATTTGAAAAAAATCTTTGGAAGATTTATCCCCTATCTTGAGCTAGTGGATCCTGGATTTGACTTGAGCTCCAAGGGCATTGTAGTTGTCTACTATCTAGATACCATGTCACAAGGAAGAGACTCTTACCTACAAGATTTCATTGAAGGGATGTTTTTCCAATTCTAAAGTCTCATATCTAAGATTTGAGGAACTAATAGAGTAGGAGTGTCTTTAGATTTTAGCAAGTTGGTAGCCATAGATCCTAAAAAGTGAGATGTCCTTTTATTGCATCATCCCACCAACGAATCCATCCAAATTCCTAGGATAGATGGTGATCTAAATTCTAAACTCTATGAATTTGAGCCATAGTGGGCTCATTCTTGAGCAAAGAAGTGTTCAGAAAGAATTATGTTTTATGGACTTTGGATTTCATAAACTGCCATGTCACTGAGAATCTAATAGGGGAGTGGTCAAAAAGACCAAAATTTGACATCACCAATATCAGAGCATAAAAACAATTATCAAAGGGAAAATATGACTGGATGAACATCATTACCCTTTTTAGGTGCTTCAAAATCTAAGTGAGGCCATCCCTGAGATTGCTCTAGGTATACTATGCTTTTTTAACAATCTAAGGCATTAAATTAGGGTCATAAAAGCCCCATTTAGTACACATATAATACCATTCCTCCCTTTCACCAATTTCCCAATGCGTTGGTGGGTGGCCCACTTCATCTTTATGAAATGCCACCATATTAAAGTCACCATATATGACCCAATGAGCATTGAGGAGATCATCTACAATCAATCACCATAAATAGGTATGCTCAATGGCTTCATTTGAAGCATAAATATTAATTAATTAGAAAAATGCCTTTCAATGCTAAAAAGGGTCCACACTAACTAGTTGGTGGGGTCCGCATCATATTGCACTATGTGTGGCCACCACCTTGGAGAAATAAACATGATCACCCCTCCATGTCATGCTTCATGTTTTTTGTGAAAGATAATACTATCATACCAGATCAAATTACTAACTATCATCAATAAAAAATTTACCACCTTAACTTATTGTAGATAAATAATGTCCATCTCAAATAAATTCATTCTAAAATCATGCACAATAAACTTGAATTTTGGGTCTATAAGACCCTGAACATTCCATGAAAAGCAATTCATAGATGATGGGTGTTAAGAGACATATCCTTAGATGTTAGGCCTTCTAAGGCATCATACTAGTTCTACAAAAATACCCATTGTTGGAATTAAAAAAATCATTAAATTGCTTCTTCACAATAGGATCAACCTAATACTCTCCTTCCTCCATCTCATTACACCTCCTAGGAGGGTTATAAGAGTGTTTGGGTGCATCCTATCAAGAAGGAAGTGGAAGAGAGGTTAGTTTTGAGTCTAAAAATCTAGAACTGGATAAAAGAACCTTGAGACCTTGGGATAAATCATTGGTAGCTAGAGGCGTGTTGAAGACCCTAGGTTTTTGTAATATTATTGGGACTTCATCATGGGATCACTCTTTCTTGGTAGGACCCTTTTGTTACAACTCATTACTTGTTAATTTCTTACCTCCTTTAGGAATTGCACTTAAACTCATGTTTTTGTATGGCTATTATTCTTTCTTACCATAGTCCATCCATCCTCAGCTTGATTTTTGTAAGCTTTCTTAGAGGGCTTGGGTGGGAAAGGATGAGTGGTTAGATGGATTATTAAGGGGTAAATGAAGGGATAAATCCAAAATCTTATGGTCAATGGCTTGGAAGCAAAAAAAAGTATTGGGAAATTTGATATACAAGACTTATAAAGAGTGTCTCACATCCCCAACAATAATTTCCACAAAATCCTAGAGGTCTTGAGAAAGGTCTACTTATACATAAACCCAATTTTGTGGTCTAGTAGAGTAGGACTAGTTTTGCTCATGGAAGACAACCTGACCTATAGTAAAAGTTATCTAGTGAATTTAAAGCTAGTAGGGGAGTAGAAAGCCTAGAAATTCAACCCAAATCATGACTTTGAGAGAAGTGTGTTGTGAGACAACAAAGTCTCATGTCCAAGGGCAGAGAATCATGAGTGAGTTTTTGACATACCATGTGGAATAACTATGGAGGATAATTCCTACATGGGAAGGGTCAGGAAAGTAGAATATAAAAACCCTTGGTCATATTTTGGATTCTCTCCAACCTAATGCCATGATTTTACTAGTGGGTTTGCATCAAACACCTATGAATACTTGTAGAGGGAATTTGACCCACAAAATATCTTATCAATTAGAATTATTCTAACCATTGACATGTAGAGTTAAATCCTAAAATAGGCAAAACAACATCAAAGTATGAAGATTTAACTTATGGTAAAACTTTAGGATAAAATTCTTCAGGTGTTTGTAAGGGTCTATTACTCGATGCTCTATTGTTATTCTCCATTGTTGAATAGTTAGGACAGAATGAGAAGAAGTCATTATAAAGGATTGTTTTTCCCAAATTTGACAAAAACTAAAAAGAAATAGATGCAAGTCTCATAAGTAACCTAGGGACTCCAGTATGACAGAAGATAGATAGACAAAAAATAAGGGTAGATTCAATGTTACGCATGGAGGAAACCCTAGCAAATCAAATAACCCAAAATCCCCATCACTTAGAAAGGTATATCTATTGGGGTGCCATCACCTTAAATTCATCTCACATGAGATAAATAATCAAAATATGTTTTAGAATGTTTTAAAATGGTCTATAAAAGGAGCAGTTTCTAGAAAAGGATATTTTTTTGGTAGTAAATTCTCAATTTTATAACATTTAGATGAAAAAAAACATCTATAAATTTGGTCATGGTTTTGGAGGATGGTTCTAGTTTTGGTGGGTAGTATTATTTTCTTAAGACAATGCTTCAATATGAAGGTAGAATGCAATGTGTCCTTTAAGGTGGATCATTAATAGGCCTGATAATGAGAACTAAAAATCCTCCTTATACTTAAAATTATAGAATCTATTAGTTGCACACCATATGAATTTTTATAAATTATATTTCTCAAACAAAGGCTTATAAGATATAGATGAATGCAAGGAATAAAAACATCACTTATCATTCAACAAAATCTACTTCATACACATATACAAGACATGAAAAATATAAAACTAGTTTGATTTTTTTATTCCAATGGTAAATTAGTATTTAATTCAATAGGTCTTTGTCATACCAACATGTAAATGATATTACCAATCCCAAAATGCAATATATATATAGAATGAGGAAGAATTAGATAAGGAGTTCTAGGAAAGAGTAATTGACAAGTGTTTCTCCTGAAGGATCCATTACAAGTAAGAATGAAGTTGTGAAATAGTATTATAAAACTCTCTTTGACACATATCATTCATTTTAAAACTCCCTTATATTGTAATTTTTGTGGCAATCATCAATCACTCTAAAAGACTTCATCTTGCACCTAAAGCTTACATTTCCACCCAATTCTTTGTATCACTTAAAAACACACAAAGTTACTTGTGTGGAATGATGTACAGATGATCTTGAAAAAATAATTATATTTTTAAGTACCCAATATCTCATTTTAACTCCATGACAAATTTAATGACCTGAAACCAAGTGGAAATGAACTTATTCAATTCATCTCTCCCTAATTAGGGCTCAATTAAGCTTATAGGCCTAGAAACTAAATTTTTCTCCACAAACTTCCCAAACATGTGAAACCTTCAAAAAGTGTTTGATTCACTTTTTATATTTTATTACCATGATCCATGCCAAATTTTGTAATTTTAAACCTTGTGTAGCTATTTAAACCATGAAATGGCAAAAAAACCTAGCCTTTCACATGCCCTTTTCACACTACATTCAACAACTAGCTCTATAAAAGCATGGCCATAATGGATTGTATGTATTTTTGGAATATAAAAGGAGTAATACAAAGCAAAAAATATATTCCAATGGTTTTCACTAGTTGAGGATATTCTATACCCTATTTTGATCCCAAAACATCACAAAAGTACAACATTTATTGCATCTATATAGGTATAGGTAGAAACATGTGTCATGGAAAGGACCTAAATATAGTTATTAATGATTTTTAAGAGGTCTCAAGAATAATACAACCAATTTCAATCAACTTAGAGGTCAATCTCTCTCATTGGGTCCTTAATAGGGTTTTAGGAGGGTTTAAAGTAGTTTGATTTCTTAATGGCCTTAACTCCTAGACCAATTCCACAAATTTCAAGTCCAAAAGTTTCTTCAACTACCCCTAGGTTCTCAAGTTTCCATGCAACCTATCCTTATATTTCTAAGCACAAGAAGGTGTTCCTTGTTTCTCTATTATGCCATTAGAGAGTGGTCTATATTCTTAACCTTTGTTCATAAAGGTTGGAGACCTAAACCAACATCTCATTCTAGGAGATTGAAGCGTGTGGACCTATTCACACACTATAATATGCTTGAGGTTCATACCTTTATAATACAAATAATGATTGTTGTATAAATATTAATGTTAATATTGAGTAAGTTAAATTGAACTTAAATTTAACTTCATGAAAATTGATGAAGAAAATGCATTTAACATGGTGTCCATTGTTGTATACACCTTGTTGTTTCTCTACCCATTCTCTTTATCAATTCATTTTTTGATGATATTCTCTTCAATAAATTAAAGTTTCCCTTTTCCATGCCAATTTTTCACTCAAATCTTATGTACCCATCTCATCATTGATAGACTTCAAGGCTATCTCAGTGAGATAACATAACTCAGACAAATCCTCCCAGCCACATTTATAGGGATGAATTCATTATATAGGTGACTATCAGCCACATCCATGTGTCTCTGTTCCACCCCTTCCAACTAGAACATAAAACAAAAACAACATAGAAAAATGTATTGTGTGTCAAAAATATTCCAATTTTTATTATTGTAAGATAGGATAAATAAACATTATTTAACATGAGGAACAATTAAACATTAAAGACATCTAAAGGCTACCATACATCTCTTGATAAATAGTCATTGGTTGCTTCAAGGGTACCCTCTTCACCTTCAGTCTGCTCCAATGCATTCTCCTTTAGTATTAAAAAAATATCTAATAAATAAAAATACAAATGTATAGTTCACAAATATTCAACATTTTAAATATGCAGCAAGAATATTAAATTAGGCATTGAAAATATAAAGACTATAAATAAAATTACTTTTGTTATCCCCTTATCTACATCTTTATTCGGTAAAAATAATTGATCTCACACTAGGATTGTACTCTTAGTTATTTGCAAGTAGGGGATGGTTATCTCATATTGTGGGAATACCATCCCCAATGGTTTTTTCTCTATATAGTTTCATCATTCTATCTTAGAGGGGGTGATGGGAATGTCTAAACTAAGCACTTTCATATAATGAGGACTTCTGATTGACTTCTTTCTCCTAACACAATGCATATCATAATAGATTAGCATTAACAAAAAGATAATACTACTCAAATTTGCCTTCGAGTTAGTAGATGAAAATGCATACCATTTGTTCAATTTTATCATAAATTTATTTGACATAATCACCTAATTCCAACTCATCCATATTAAATCTAGAGCATTTAACATTCATAGTATTATTTTCCATCAAACAAAAACTTAAATTCAAATAAGTTAATAATATTCTTTAAAATATTAAACCTTACTAATGAACTACTTATAAAAATCACTGTAAAGGTTGCCACAAGAGTACAATGGTGTGCTAGTGGGCAGGGTAATCCGAGTACTTGGCTACGTAACATAGAAGTCATAAAATAATTAGGTAGAGCACTATTCATGAAATTGACACACTATATTGAAAATATATATTATGAGTCTCCAACAAGGAAATGTACATATGAGAAGGCATTACATTTTATATAGATAGTATAATGTTTTAAAGTAGATATTTTCTTTCCACATTATATGAACATAACATACCAACTCATTTATAAACAATCTATATAATATGACAATGCCTCATATGGTAATTCAAGAACAAGCTAATCAAACCTTTGTATATAGTAGATGAGACAGAGAAATGTAATGGATACATTATATTTTGAAAATTTTAAAACAACCAAAAAATGTTTTTTGTAAATTTCAAAGGTTAGCAATAATATTTTTGAAGCCTAGAATATGAAGTCCATGGAGATTCTATACAAGAAATTTAATTTTAGTTGTAGCTTCTATGAAAGAGGTTGATGGAAATATTTAATAAGATCATTGAACATTCTGAATGAATAAGTTAACGATAATAACTATACATTTTATAGTATAATTTGAGTATGAAAAACAAGGATTCACACACTCTTAAACAGTAGAAGTCTACACAAACACATGAAATATGATAAAATTAACAGTTTTATTATACTTAAAAGCACACATACATGATGACCCCATCACAGATAATAGAGTACATTTAGGCACTTAAAATAATAAATACACATGAAATTATGAATTAAATCACATGAATTAAAAATAGAGATCAAGATATTAAATCTTGGAAAATACTATAAAGGCCCCTATACACCTTGGTCTACCTTGTAGAACAACTTTGTTTGTCATATTCCTAGTACATATGACCCTGCATATGAGAGCTTGTCCTTATGTATATAAATAATTTATTAACAGAGATAAAATTTTTTGGAAGCTCAAAATTATGTATATTGGGCCATTGGTAAGGAGAAATATGGTCTGATAAATAGTAGGTATAGGTAAATTGAAGACTTATGTCCTTTTAAAGGATTTATTAGAATCTTAAGTGATTTTATTTACATTTTTATATAGATAATTTATGCTCTCTGGAACCTTCATGAAAATGAGGCTTAAAAACACACTATTAATGTTCTTATTTGAAGCATTTTCTATTTTTCCCATACCTATTATTACTTCATATGTTTTGGATTTTATGTGTTAATAGTTATGGATTCAATTTCTTCACATTTTGTAAAAACTCTAGGATTTATTTCCTTGTTTAGATTATTCCTTGGTTGGTAATATTCAATGTCCACTTTTAATTCTTAAAATAGAGTCTCTATCTCCAATGGAGTCGTCTATTGGTCAAACTCCTAGTGTAGGGTTATATGCACATTTAACCCATAAAATGGACCATATCGATTGTTAATGCATTAACATTAACCTTATAATATTTCAAATTTTTATGTAGGGTCATATGTACATTTTATTCATACCTATATCTATTTTGATCATAAATATGAATAACTCTATTAAAATGATAAAACCTAGTAGAATGGACCATGACTCATTCAAAAATATTGTTGACTAGTTTATCAAGTCTTATCAAAATTTTAAACTTGGTATAATGGACTAGTGTAAAACCTAAAATTAAACTTGGAAGTTTTCAGCCTTATTCTGACTACCTCCACTTAAGCTATCTCACTTCACCTTGGATCCAATAGTGAGACAATGGTAAATGACATCTATTTGGCCTTTAGGCTTTACCTACTTAATAGTAGGGCAATAGGAGGAACATGATTAATGATAATAGGGCATGATAATAAGGGTTTATGGGAATGATAATCTAGGTTTATCATGGAATGATTTATATGCCACATTGGGTTCATGACACATGGAAAGATAAGTGACACCTATGTATTCATGTTTCACAGTCTTGGACTCTTCATGGTTAGTTTCAATGACAATGATAATGACCATGAAGGTGGATATGACTATGACTATCTATGTTATCATGACAATGATGGTTGATAGGTGATTGAAAATGATGGTGGTAGTGATTTAGGTAGGGCTGGTTAGTAGTTTAACAGTGGTTATTAGTTAGGCTAGGTGATCAAGGGTAGGTTTGATAGTCGAATACTGGTGATGATCGATGAAGAATTTTTGGTTGATGATTAACTAAGACTAGTACACGTGTAGTTAGTGCATCTAAGTTCATCTCACCCACCATAATAATCCATTCATTAGATAATTTAAATGTTTTGGGATGTAACTTTAATTACCAATAATTTTATCTATTAATATTGTATTAATTTTTGGGGTTTATACAAACAATTTATGTTGGTTATGAGTTCATATATTATTTAAATTAAAAAAAAATCAACATTTTCCTCACACACTCATGCGAAGATTCATTATTTGATGGTGAATGTGTTTTAAAAATAATTTTCTTGATATCTTATATAAAGTGTATCACTTCATTACTCGAAGATTCTATGAAGGGTTTCTCTTTAAAAAATGGTCATGTAGTCGCTGAAGGAGCAATAAAATATTTCATTTCTTGATGTGTATAATAGATTACAAAACGTATCAATAAATAGAGGACTATAGAAAATATATAAGTTTCTAAAACATTTATGACATTAAATTTAAAATAGATTAAAAATAAGTGTAAAATTAAAAACAAAAAACTTTATCCTATCACAAGTTATAATTTTAATCCATGCTTTAAAAATATAATCATTAAGAGATTAAATACGTATTCTAACACACCCTATTAATTTATACCATACAATAATTCCACATACATAAATTCCAAACTTCATCTTAGATGTTCAAAACTCTCTGTAGCTAATGCTTTTGTAAATATGTCTGTTAACTAGTCTTCAAATCTAAAAAACTCCAAGTGGGTTTCTCTATTATACACCAACTCTCTAATGAAGTCATATGTGGTGTCAATATGCTTACTTATCTTGTGAAAATAATCATTCTTTGACAATGAATTTTTTTATTTATTATCATAAAATACTAATGTAGGATTCCATGCTTATATACTAGATCTGTCAACACTCTCTACATCTTAACTACTTGACATGCTATTGATGTTGTTACCACATACTATGCTTTTACTAAAGAAATTATCACTATAGACGGCTTCTTTGATGCACATGGAACCACACTTATACCAAAATTAAAAACATATCCACTCTTCCTATCATATGTACTACCTTTAAAATCGCCATCAATATAACCAATTAAATCAAAATCATTAGTTTTGGAATACAATATTCCATATCATATTGTTCTTACAATATATCTCAATATTTTATTCCCAACATACTAATGTGAGCCTTTTGGTGAATCCATAAATATTTAAGTTAAACTATCTACATACATAATATTTTGCCTTATAGATATGAGGTACATCAAACTTCTAATGACTCTTTTGAATATAGTTCAATCAAGATTGGATCCCTTGTCTTCTTTGTTGAGTTTTGTACATGTTGCAATTGGAGTTAAATTAGGATTGAAATTCATCATGTTGAATCTTCCAAACATATCCTTGGCATACTTGGATTTAAATTTAAATATACTATTATTTTGATTAAATAACTTCTATACCTAGAAAATATTACATCAATCCTATATCTATCATTTATAATTGTTTCTTCTATTGATTTCAACATGTCTATAGACAAATTTATATTAAATATTAAGTCATCAACATATAAACATACTATCAAAATCTAACCTTGCTTGTTAATTTTTGTATAAAATTTAGGCTCACAACTACTTCTATTGAATCCATTGCTTATAAATTATGAGTCAATCTCACTATACCATATTCTTGGTGCTTGTTTGAGCCCATAAGCAGCTTTCTTCAATTTGTATACCTTGTCTTCTTATCCATGCACTTCATAACCTGGTGGTTGTTCCACATATAGTTCTTCTAGAAAACCATTCAGAAAAAATTATTTAATATCCATATGATAAACATTTGAATTGCTTTGTGTTGCTATGAATAAAACCATTATGATTGTATCAAGTCTTGAAACTAGTGAAAATATCTTGTTATAATCAATTCCATGTTTTTGAGAAAAATCTCTTTCTATTGACCTTGCTTTATAATTTTAAACTTATCCTTCTATATTTGACTTGGTCTCATACACGCATTTGACTCCTATGTTGTCTATACCTTTAAGTAAATCTACTAGTTCTTCTATTTCATTTCTTTCAATAGAATCCATCTCTTCATCCATAGCCTTGATCCAATGATATTCCTTAGCTACTTCTTCAAGATATATGGGATCATGAGAAAATGAATCAAATTTTGAATGTAAATGTAAATTTTCTTCTCCTTGATGACAAATTTCTTTCAAACTTCTTATTTTCTTACCTTTATACCTTCATCTCAATGAAAAAGGTATAGAATCTAATTCATTACTTCCTTGAGAATTGGGACTTACATGCACTGATGTTTCACTTGGCATAAAATTTCTTGGTGTTCTTAGCTCTCTTGAATTAGCTCCTTGTATATTTTTTGTTGGAGTACTTACTGCTTGTGAACTTGGCTATGAACTTGAGTGGCCATATTTCACCCTTGTTCTACTAAGTCTTCTTCTTCTTAAGGTGTTGCTTCTCTACTTGTAATTATTTTATCTATACTTCCATCCCAAGCTTCCTCTTCTTTGAATTCAACATCTTTACTAATGATTACATTCTTAGTAATGGCACTGTACAACATGTAAGCTTTTAACTTCTCACTATAACCAATAAAGATACATTTTTCACCTCTATCATCCATAATTAATCATATTTCTTCTAGAATATTTGAATATGCCAGACATCTAAAAAATCTTAAGTGATATTTCTATCAATCAATGCTTCATGTGGAATTTTAACATTAACACTCCTTTTAGGACATTTTATTAAAATATAAATAACATATGTAACAGATTGTACATAGTAGTCATTGGAAAAGTGCTTCACCATCAACATACTCCTAGTCATATCCATGTTTATTTTTTTCTACCTATCTGTAACACCATTTTTTTGTTGTATCTTGTAGTAAAATATTTCTTCATTGCATGATTTTTGCAAAAATCTAGAAACTCATATGAAGTGTATTCACCACCTCTATCTGACCTGAGTACCTTAATGTATATAAAACTATGTTTTTAAACCATTGATTTGAACTCTTTGAATATTCCAAAGGCTTCAAACTTATTCTTTAGAAAATATCTCCAATTTTTCCTACTAAAATCATTAGTTAATGTTAGATAATATAAACTTCCTCCTAATATTGGAATCTACATAGGTCCACATATATTAGTGTGAAAAAGATATAATGGTGTCTTCAATATATAAGACATTTTTATTTGAAAACTTTCCTTGTGTAATTTTCTAAAAATATAACTCTCACATGAACTCGATGGATACTCAATTTTTGGTAATCCTCTCACCATCTTCTTCTTCTGTAATAAAATCAATCCTCCAAAATGAAGATGTTTGTACCTTAGATTCCATAACCATGTTGAATATAAATGGGTTGCCTTTTAATTTACATTAGGATCTTCTCAACTTAAATTTCCTATCTTGATTTGAAGTGGGAACATTTTATTCCTGGTCATCTCAATCTTTGTAGTCAACTTATCACTTGGAAATTTGTCTAGTATAGTGAACACATTATCTTTGAATGATACTATGTAACCTTTTTGATCAAGTTTCCCAACACTCATGAGATTATGCTATGAATCTAGAAAAAAAAAAACATCTAGAACATATTTTATTTCACCATGTTCTGTGAAAATGTTAATCACGCCTTAAAAACCATCACTGATACTTTGTTATCATTGCTTATCTTGACTTTTTACTTCACTAAAATATCTAAGATTATAGAAGAATATATGTTTCATGTCATATGATTATTACATCCACTATTTAAGAAACAAATATCACTAAAACTCTATTTAACAACATGACATGAAATGAATAATTAGTCAGAATTACTTTCAAATACATCTAAAAAATTTGCATTTTGCTTACCCTCATTTACTTATATTTTTAGCACTCATATTCATAATGACATAAATTCTTGTAATAATGACACTGAACATTGGATTTATCATACCTATGAGAATGTTAATGAGAGTCGTTACTCCTTTTGAAACTATGAGTATTGAAATTTTGATTTGTCCTTGTACCTTGATCTAGAATACTCCTTCTACCTCTTTGATTATTTTTTCTACCTTTGCCTCTGAATCTTGATCTTCCTCTTCCTATACCTCTTATGAATCAGAACTATGATTTAAAATCATTCTCTAAAGATGAAATATTTTTCATGTTCATTATTGATTCATGAAATAATAGACACCCCATAAAATCATCGACATATTGTTGTGTTAGATCTTTAGATTTTTTAATATCAACAACAATAAAATTAAACATACCATGTAGAATCTTGATAATATTTTTTACAACCTTCTGGTCATGTATTTATTCTCCATAAATTTTGATAATCTTTTCAACATCAGCAAGAAGCAGGCTATAGAAATCTTGCAAAGATTACTAATCCATCTGACACACTTTTTGAACCCTATTAGCATGGAAAATAGCCTAGAAGGCAATTCAAAACAAAAGAGTAATCAACCACTTATATGTAAGAGCTTGTTCACACTAATCTATGTGGACCTGTGAGAACTCAAAGTACTCAAGGTGATAAATATTTCATGCTGCTTATTGCTGATTTTTCACATATGACTTAGGTGATGTTTATACAGAAAAATTAGAAGGTTTCAGAGATTTCAAAGCAATCAAAGCATTAGTTTAGAATGAAACTAGTTTGAAAATTAAGTGTCTAAGATCAAGTCAAGGAGGAAAATTCATGTTAGATAAATTTATTGAGTTTTGTGAAAACCATGGAATAAAAAGATATTATTTAATAGCTATAACTCCATAGCAAAATAGAGTAGTTGAATAGAAAAATAGAATAGTTCAGGGGATGGTGAGGGCAATGCTAAATGAATCCAATATAACATATAAATATTGGAGAGAGGTAGTTTCTACAGTATTACATATTTTAAATAGAGCATTATTGAGATTCAATAGTGACAAGACTCCTTATGAGTTATAGAAAGATAAATCAACAATAGTTGATTATTTCATAGTTTTTAGTAGCAAATGCTTCACAAAGAGAACTAATGAAAGACTTGGTAAGTTTAAATCTAGAGTAGATGAAGGTATATTTCTTGGTTATTATTTAAAAAGGAAATCTTATAAATGCTATAACAAAAGAACTAAGAAAATTGTTGAAAGTGCAAGTGTTAGGATAAAATAAAATAGAACATAAAGAATCAGTGATCTAGTAGACATCCCTAAAATCATTGAAGAAGAAGATTTTAAAGAATCAGATGAAGATGAGAGGAAGGAGAAAAAGGACACCAGAAATATATCCAAATATGTTCAAAGAAATCATAATTAATGTGACATCATTGGCAACATAAATGAAATAATTTTCACCATAATAATGATGGTAAGTGAATCTAAGCAAGTTAATTTCTCTTTGATATCCAAAATTTAGCCTAGAACTTTTTGAGAAGCTAAATATGATAAGCATTGGGTTAAAGCTATGGATGAAGAATTAAATCAAATAGAAAAGAATGATACTTAGGAATTAGTGCCTAGACCAAAATATCACAATGTGATAGGAACAAATGGATTTATAGAAATAAGTTGAATGAAAATAGAGAAGTGACTAGAAATAAAGTAATATTAGTTTGTAAAGGATATGTTAAGATTGAGGGAATAGATTTTGAAGAAATTTTTACACTAGTGTCAAGGTTACAGGCTATTAGAATGTTTCTTGCATATGTAATGTTTAAAAATTTAAATGTTTCTTAGATAGATGTCAAAGCTGTCTTTCTAAATGGGAATCTAAAAGAAGAGGTCTACATTGAGTGGCCTAAGGGATTTATTCTCTTAAATATTAGTATCCATGTATGTCTATTGAATAAATCATTATATGGATTGAAACAAGCTCCTAGAGCTTGATAAGCAAGACTTTATAAGTCCCTGTAGGATCAAGGTTTTAAGAGAGGATTTATTGATAGTAATATCTACATCAAAATAGAATGTGAGCATCATTTGATTGTTATGGTGTATATTGATGATATTATTTCTGGAGGAAATATTGAAAAGATGACAATTTTTTTTTATATTATGCAAAACTAATTTGAGATGTCTATGCTTAGAGAATTGTCATTTTTCTTAAGATTGTAATTATTTCAGTCAGAAAAAGGAATTTTCATATCTCAAAGTAAATATGCGAAGGAAATGTTGAATAAATTGGTTTTGAGGATTGTGCACCAGTTGGCACACCAATGTGTATAGGAAATAAGGTGAGAAAGGATGAAGATTCACCTATTATAGATGAATCTTTGCATAGATCTATGATTGGTAGTATTTTATATTTGACATCATCGAGGCTAGACATCATGCATGTAGTAGGTATAGTTGCATGATATATATCATATTTAAAAGATGTTCATGTTCAATTGGAGAAGAGAATATTTAGATATGTAAAGGGCACATTAGATTATAGATTATGATATCCCACGGGTAGAGATTTCAGTTTGGTTTCTTATACAAATTCAGATTTGGTATGGTTCTTGGATGACAAAAGGAGTACAAGTAGAGGAGCATTCTTCTTTGGTGATAGCTTAGTATCATGGATAAGTAAGAAGCAAAATTTAGTATCACCTTCTACAACTAAATAAAAATATATTGCAGCAGTATTATGTTTTACTCAAGTGTTTTGGATGAAGCAAACTTTGGAAGATATCAAGGTAAAGTAGGATGAACATATTTATATTTTTTGTGATAAAACAAGTACTATTAATATTTTGAAGAATCTAATGATGTATTCAAGAACAAAATATATTCTCTTTAGATATTATTTCTTGAGAGAGCAGGTTGCAGATCAACATGTTAATATGGTGTATATCAGTACTACAAAGCAAATTGTAGATATTTTCACAAAGGCACTATTAAAAGACACATTTTAGTATCTACAAGAGAAATTGAGAGTTGTTTATTTTACTTCATGTGATTGAGGTACAACATCAGTCAAGGGGGAGATAAGTTTTATCTCTAGGTAGGCCCTTTGCCATTGATGTCAAAGGGGGAGAATAATAAGTATAGGTACAGGTGTAGAAATAGGTACAAGGAATAGGTAAATGTTGCTATAGTAAGGGAGAGTTACTGTATGTTTTTTAGATGGTAGTATGTTTAGGTTTAAGGATGTGATAGTTTTAATTTGAGGTTTCCATCAATGACAAAGGGGGAGATTGTCAGAAATATTGTCATTGATGTCAAAGGTCTAGCATTGTTGGTGATAAATGCCCCATTAAATTTAATGGTGTTTTTAATATTCATATCTTGGCTAATGTGTGTTAATATTTATTTAATATTAATGAATATATTTTTGATTGCATATAATTCAAAAGAGGGCCCATGGAGAAGTTAAAGAGTCATGGGGTAAACAATGAAAGAGGAATGGGATGCATTTTCTCATGAAGAGTCATTTTGAGGAATTTCAAGAGTCACGATGTGAAGACAAAAGAGGTATGGTGCATTTTTACATGAAGGGACACTTTAAGGAATATGAAAAGTCACCAAGATAAATAAAAAAAAGAGGAAAGGATGATTTTTCTTATGAAGGGTCAACATATGACTTTTTAAACTCAAGGATACGAAGTGTCATGCAAGTTTGGTGCCATTTTCCATGAGTATTGAAGGGTCACAAAGGGTGAATTCCAAAGGTAATTTGGAATGATATAAATAAAGGATTGAGAAGCCATTTTTAATATGCAAAAGAGTGAATGGTTTGTATTTGTTCTCAAAGAGAGAAAACTAAGAGATATTTTAGAGTTCTATCATTTGTTGAGTAAACAACATTGAGAAATAGTTGTGTTTTATACATAATTGGGGTTGGTGCTCACGAATCTTTGCAAGGGGTTAGAGCTTTTGTGGGTTGGTGCTCATAAATAGTTGTTGTGTTTGTGCTCAGCAAAAGGGTTGGTGCCCCTGCAAGTTGGTGCTTGTGAACTT
>JARHVA010000016.1:11765000-11837500 GCA_037957365.1 Torreya grandis | reverse complement strand
TTGCGAATGACTAACATAGCTATAATAAATCATAAGACCATATGACAAGTTTAATAAAATTATTTAAGACAAGGATTTTGTTTGCTACATTTGAGTAAACATTTATCGGTATGTTAATATCATTTTTAATTTTGATAAAAATATATTAACATTAAATGGTATGTAATTGAAAACATTCATGGATTTCATCCACATACTAGTAATTCTAAGTGTTGAAGATGACATTTCATTTCATATTAATTATCCATAGTAATTTCATGTCATTCTTGAATTCAAAAAATTCTAATCCACAGTGAAAATAATGTGTTCATTTGAAAATTATGATCAATTATGATTTTAAACATGGTGTTTTAAGTTTGCATTCTCAAGTGAGCGGAGTAACAAACTATAGCCTTACTTTTCAAACAATTATAAAATATAAATTTTGTAGGTAGGGAAATATATATGCATTATAAATATTAAAAACAAAAATAAATTAATTTAGAAACATCATAATTTTGATACAAAAAATAAAATTAATTCGTATGCAAATGAAATCTTTGAGGGCTTCCATCCACATAGCATAAAATATTCAGTAATTTATCAACAACACTTATGGAAAATGATATTTTTAACTTATATATTTATAAATAACATAATAACATTAATTGGCAAGAATATATGAATAACACAACAACAATTCATAAAAGGGTTTGGTTTGATACATTTGAGTCAACATTTAATATAATGAGAATGAAAGAATATTTTTTTTAAAAACCAATAAATTTTACTTGTATTTGAATGAAATTCATTAGGCATTCCATCCAAATACTTGTAAATATTCAATAACAGATAAAAAATTTATTAGTTATTCAAGGCAACTAGATTTTCATATGTCTAACATTAAATAACACATATGTTTGTTCACTACTAGAAGTATTGAAATTCACTCTTTAAATAAGGAGTGTGTAGACAAGAGACATTTTATTTCATAGTGAATTTAAATAATGAAAAAGTGGTGGGGAAGCATAAAGCCATACAAAACATGCAAGTGATGAAATATTTTAATATGAAATGGATAGTAATGGTGATGGTGATGGTGATGGTGATGGTGATAGGCAATAAGAGGGTTTTTCATGGTGATACTATACACAAGAGGGACCATATCATACATCAGGGCCAAATTTAAGGTACTTATTATATTTAATGACCTGCAACTCTTACAATGTGGCATAAAACTTGTAAGGTGGTGACATTTTTAATTCTTCATATTTCTATAGTCAAGGGTGTAAGAGGATGTTATGATATCTTATTTTGTTATGAAAGGGATCCACGCCTGATGTAAAATCTGAATCAATAATACAGTGATATAAATATGGGGACAAGACTTTAAGAATCCTAGAGATATCTTGTAGCTTCTGTTCATCCATACTATCAATATATTGACATTTGAAACAATTATATTAGATATAAGAACATTAAAAAACACCATATGTAAACCCATGAAATAAAAGGAGCCCACAACTAGAGCATATATTTGTAAGTATCTTGTTTATCTTTATTGGTAAAGAACATAAAGTATATGAATAAATAACATATATTTATAAATAACATAATAACATAATAACAATTCATTATATTTGTAAGTATCTTATTTATCTATATTTTTAACTTATATATTTATAAATAACATAATAACATTAATTGGCAAGAATATATGAATATCACAACAACAATTCATAAAAGGGTTTGGTTTGATACATCTGAGTCAACATTTAATATAATAAGAATGAAAGTATACTTTTTTTTAAAAACCAATAAATTTTAATGGTATGTGAATGAAATTTGTCAGGCATTCCATCCAAATACTTGTAAATATTCAATAATAGATAAAATTTGTATTAGTTGTTCAAGGCAACTAGCTTTTCATATGTCGAACATTAAATAACACATATGTTTGTTCACTACTATAAGTATTGAAATGCACTCTTTAAATAAGGAGTGTGTAAATTCTATCCATTATCATAGGGTCACATTCAATGCTCCTTACAGTGAACCACCTTTAGGTATATCATCCACATACAATTGACTGTTAAGTCTTAAAAAACTTATATTTTGGATGACCTTTGTTTATATCACCAAAAGCGGGATATTCTTTCAAATATCTTTCTAATGTTTATATCACTGAAAGCGTGAGTGAGTGAATTTGATCCAAAAATGGGATATGCATTCAAAGATCTTTCTAATGTTTTGGATATATGGAAACAAGAAATAATATTAAAATAGTAACTATTTTGTTTTCAATTATGCAAATTTACACGTTGATTACATTTAATTGTAGTGAAATGAATAATGTCATAACTTATAACAAAGGTTTCTTTCATTATGGGTGATGATTCTGTTTCAGTCTATTTTATTTATTTTTCTAATTGTAATATTTCTTATTATCATTATTCTTTTGGGTGAGGAGTTATAATTATTTGATTTTTTCTGTTTTTTCTTTCCTTTTTTTAAAAAATGTAAAAAGTGGAGTTTTGTAAGGTGAAAGAGTGTAAATTGATAATCTTAACTCTCAAAATTCATAATTAATAACTCACTCTTATTTTTTATGTATCAAATATTAAATGATAATGATCTTATATTTATGATAGAGGTGAAGGTGAAAAATGAAGTTGTGTATTTTTTCAAATAATATGGCAAAGAGCTATGTAGAGAAGAGATATTTTATTTCATAGTGAATCTAAACAATGAAAAAGTGGTGGAGAAGCATAAAGCCATACAAAAAATACAAGTGATGAAAGATTTTAATATGAAATGGACAGTGATGGTGATGGTGATGGTGATAGGAAATAAGAGGGTATTTCATGGTGATATTATACATAAGAGGGACCATATCATACATCAGGACCAATTTCAGGGGAATTATTATATGTAATGTCTTGCACCTCTTACAAAGTGGCATAAAACTTTTAATGTGGTGACATTTTTAATTCTTCATATTTATATATTCAAGGGTGTAAGAGGATGTTATGAGATCTTATATTATTATGGAAGGGATCCACGTCTGATGTACAATGTGAATCAATACTACAATGATATAGATATGGGGACAAGACATTAAGATTCCTAGAGATATCTTGTAGCTTCTATTCATCCATACTATCAATATATTGACATTTCAAACAATTATATTAGAGATAAGAACATAAAAAAAACACCATATATAAACCCATGAAACAAAAGGGGCCCACAACTAAAGAATATATTTGTAAGTATCTTATTTATTTTTATTGGTAAAGAACATAAAATATAAGGGAATATTGATCGCGAATTTTTTTTTTAGAATTATTATTAAAATGAATATTATATTACTATTGCTTAATATTTCATGTACAAAAGTGAGACAATGTTAGTGTTCATAGGTTTCAAGTGAAGTATGATTTTTAATTTTTACTCTCACGTTAGAAGACCTAACTTTACTAAAATAGAAAATTATATATTTTAAATCATAACTTGCACCTTTGGGGCCACTACTAGTGTCTCTCTATGTATGTCTATAAAATAAAAATAAAAATATTATAATATTTTATATTATAGTAAATACTTTTAGATACAACAATGATAATATTTTTGTATGAACATTTTAAATCACCTTTTGTAATCCGTCAACAAGTTTATAAAAAAATGAATGACAATTAGAAATTCATGTCTCTCTATATAAATAAGTGTAATAAAAAATTATGATGTTGAGATTATAAGAAAAAATAGCTCATAAAATTATTCATGAATAATAAATAAACTTAAATGAAAAATTATAAAAATAAATTATATTAAAAATTAGTGAGAAAATGGCTTATTAGTAAACACTTAAGAATAATAATTTTCTAGAACATAAATACAATTTATATTAGTGTTAGTGTTAGTGTTAGTGTTAGTGTTAGTGTTAGTGTTAGTGTTAGTGTTAGTGTTAGTGTTAGTGTTATTGTTATTGTTATTGTTATTGTTATTGTTATTGTTATTGTTATTGTTATTGTTATTGTTATTGTTATTGTTATTGTTATTGTTATTGTTATTATTAATAATAATAATAATAATAATAATAATAATAATAATAATAATAATAATAATAATAATAATAATAATAATAATAATAATAATAATAATATAGGTTTTTAGGTAGTAGGGTTATAGAGCTCTTATAGGCAAGTAAAGATCAAATGGAGGGAAGGGAGGTGGGTTTTATTGAAGAGGTTGTTGATCAAATTCCTTATGATGCATCTGCATTATGCATAGTAGAAAAAAATAATCATTTTAGGTCAAAAATAATGTAAGCAAAATATTAAACGCTATTTCAAGGTAGTAGAAGCTGAAAAACTCTAGGGTTCATTTTTCTCCTCCCAAGTTCCTTGCCTCAAGAGTGGTGGATAACATGATCTTCCCTAAGTGTGTGACTACTTATAGTCCCTTTTACTGGTGATATTCATAAGTTATTTCAGGTGAACCCTAATTCCTCCCCATTTTTATTTGAGTGACAACCACTTTATAATTTAAGGGTTAGCAAGGATTTGATTGGGAATGGTATTTAATGGGAAGGCTTAGAGAAGGGATTGCCAGTGGATTCTTAGAGCAAGGAATATCATAAGTAGGCTCCCTACAATTTGACCCTTGGGTCAAATGTTTTCTTAATAGACCTTTCACTTTAATTAAACAATTTGACATCTGATATGCATTTATTAGATGAGGGTTGGAGCCTTTTTAAAAGAAGATGGAGAGTATCTCCCTTATTGGTAGATTTTTGGGAAAGATACTGTCTCTATTTCAAGTTTACAATTAGATAGAAATCACTTGGAAAGGGGTGGCCCACCCCCTTATGTCTAAATTATAAAATTGTTTTTTCAAGTTCATTTTTCAGTCTAATGAGGATCATAATTTTATTTGGTCAAATGGTTTGTGGTTCCTTGGAAAATCTATTTTATTTTATTTTCCCATAAAAACCCTTCATTGATCCATTTTTTGAATCTTTGGATAAGTTTTAAGTATAAATAATATTTTACCATCTCCTTTTACTCTTGAGAAATTCCTCATTAATTAATTTTTTTAAAAAATTGGTTGGATCTTTTTTGAGAATTGATCAAGTTTTAGATGATCACCATTCTCTATTTTCTATAGTTTGAACTCTAATAGATATTATACCTATCTAGTGGTTAATAGAATTTTGATTTATTTTAAGGAAAATGGTTGTAGTATGTAGATCTAGAAGGGTTGCACTTCAGATGTTTTTGGTGCAACCAAACTCAACATAAAATTTTAGATTTCTCCTTTTCTAGAGTATTAGGGTGAGTTGTGTTTAAATCTCATAAATGGGTCTTGAAAGTAGGATCTCTCTCATTTTTGGGTAGACCCAATAGGGTAGAGACATTAGGGACTCCTACATAAATAGAAGAGAAATAGTTATGAAATCTCATGGGATATTCATCAATTGGCATAAAGGACTATGAGCAAGAGATTCATGAAGGATCAAATATTCAATCATTAAGGCTTTGGTCAATGAGAAAATTTTGGTATTCTCTCCATGGATTAGTGGTGAGATTCTTCCTATACCTCCTATAAGTGTTGTGAAAGCCTCTCAAGGGCTTGAGTCTTTGAGAAAATCAGTGTTGATCATAAAGGTGGGTTTTAGGGAAGAGATTTTTTTGGAAGCTCAAGCTTATGAGGCACATCATGTTTCTGAGGATTCATAATAATTTGAATAATTAACATCACATGAAATCCTTACTATCTCTTAGAAAGAAGCTGGGCTTTCCAAACCAAATTGTGGTCCTTTAAGGTATAGAGGGAGAAAATATAAAGCTAAGAGATTACAAATGGATGTTTTACTTTATATTTGTGGGGGCACAGAATGGACTATCAAGGATATTTTTTCCCAAAAGGGAAAGAGGGTTCTCATAATGTACGTTCGAGGGTATCTATGTTGATGCAAGGAGGTGAGATTTGGTTTTTATCTCTTTTTATAGAAAATAGCTTCAATAATTATTTCTAGATCTAGGATTTCTTAGTTTTTCAAAACATTAGTAAAATATTTTTGACTTTGAACTATTTCTTAACAATTTCTCGATACCTTTTTATTAATTTGGTTTTTTAAAGGTGAAAGCCCCACCTAACTCTTAATATCTATCAAAAAATAATAATATAATTCAAAATTATTTTAAATATATATTCTTAAATTATAATAAGAAAAATTATTAAATAAATTAAATAACCTAAAAATTTAAAATTATATATATATATATATATATATATATATATATATATGATTAAGTTAGTATTGCCAAAATATTTGGTCAAAATCAAATATGATATTTATATTGAGAGCACTAAAGTTGACACTGTGAAAGCTCAGTTAATGAAACATTGTCTAAAGGATATTTGAAAATGGTGAACAATTTGAATAAAAATATCGATACGAGTTCGAACCATTATTTAAAAAGTTAATTTATTTATTTTTTTCCCTTTTCCCCTCTCAAACCCATAGATTCTTTAAGTGGTTTTTGAATAGTACTAGTTGTTTTACCCACTCGTTTAATATTAAGGCTATGTGTTTTTATTGGAAGGTTCTAGTGGACATATATATATATATATATATATATATATATATATATATATATATATATATATATATATATATATATATATATATATGGGCTTAGGGAGAGTATTAGAGGTTAGTTCATTGCTACATCTTTAATATTAATTAGTAATTGTTTTTAAGGTGCAAGAAAAGCTAGAGAAATTATACTTTTATGTTTACAATTATATTTGGTAATTTTTTTTTCTCATTTATAGAATATTTTTTTAATGTAATAGATTTTGATTGAGTTAAAAACATATATTTAAAAAAAAGTGTAAAATATAATATATTTATTATATTTTGTAATATATATTTTAATATTATAATACATTATATAATATATATTTTAATATTTTTTCTCAATAAATATTATATGTTATTTTACGTATCGTATTATAAAATACATATTTTAAAATTAGTTTGGATAATATAATTTATATTTTAAATTTGTAAATATTTTTTTATTATGTAATTTATATTTTAAATATATAAATATTGTATTTTATGACATATATTTTAATATCATAATAAATTATATAATTTATATTTAAATGTATTTTTTTAAAAATATATTCAATGACTTATGCCTAATAAAATAAAAATAATTCTCTATAAAAGTTAATTACCATTAACACACAAGTTAGTATATTTATTTAATTGAAAAAAACAAGGTAATAATTGCTTGGACATAAAAGAAGATGAAATATGGTCAATTTATCCTTAAAATGATGCTCATATCTTAGATAAGTATTTGTCATATGATATAACTATGCTAGGCCAAATTGAAAAAGTGGTACCCATATAATAAATATCTTATAAAATATATTTTCTTCATTTCTTTTTTATTCCATCACAATAAATATATACTCATTGTTGAAAAAATAAACTTCATGTTACTATAAAGGAGAAGACTTTTCTTTTTGAGTGTACCATCTCAGAAAGGAGATTAAAAACAATATTAATTGATGCTAGGAAAAATAACTATGTGACTGCACTTTGAACATGTGGTTGAATTAAGAGGAAAGCATCCAAGAATTTTTTAATTTAGACCATTGAAAATTAGAAAATTACTATTTGATATTTTTAAAATTGGGTAGTTTATGAAAAAATCAAAGATCTACTAAACTTATTAAATGTGAACATAATATATGCCACTTGTTTCCTCCCATCATAAATTTATAATATAATATCCTTAAAATTTATTTAAATCTAATCATAATTATTAACATAGATTTTTTAAAAAATATTTTTTTTTCTTTTAAATAAATTTCAATAAAAATATTTTACGTCTAAACTAATATAAGTTTAGGGATTTCTAAAAAGTATTAATAATAAGATAATCATTATTTCAAATTATCCTTTTTCCTTCTCTTTTTAAAAGAGTAATTCTTGGAAATAATATTTTTTATATCCATAACATCAAAATTTGTTACTTTGTTGACAAATTAAGTAATTTTATGGGCATTGTTTACTTCCATTTTGATAAAATGAACTCATAAGCACTATATCATATATGTTGGTCCATAAAACCATCATGCCTTCTATTATCTATCTTTATTTGATTCAATTAAATATGACAATCGTCCAATATCTTTAAAATTATAATATTTCTTTTATAAATCAGAATAAAGAGCCATTTAATTTAGATTTGATAACTAAATCTAATAACAATTATATTATATTTTTGAGCATGTCAATTTGGATTAAGGTATGTTCCATTAAATTTCATAATGATAATTTTTTTAAAAAGCATTTTAATTTGTATTTATTTGGAATTGCACACACACACACACACACACACAAATATATATATATATATATATATATATATATATATATATATATATATATATTTGCAATTCCAAATAAATACAAATTAAAATGCTTTTTAAAAAATTATCATTATGAAATTTAATGGAACATACCTTAATCCAAATTAACATGCTCAAAAATATTATAATTATATATATATATATATATATATATATATATATATATATATATATATATATATATAATTTTTTAATATATAATTTTCTAATAATTTAATAAAATATTAATTTTTAATATATTTTATTATTTGTTAATAAATTATAAAAATAAATAATAAATAAATAGACAAATTAAATTTGACTCTAGAAATTAGTTTTAAAAACCAAATAAATCATCACTTAAAAAATATATGATTACCATATTATCATGGAAGAAAATTATCATATGTATTCTCAAACATGTACTACCAAACACATTGATAAAATTACCATATATATACTTAAGCATATACAAAAAAACATTAATATGATAAATGCATGCACAATTATGTAAATTAATATTTATGTTTAAACTACAACTTTCTCAATTTGAAAATCCTCAAACGTTTACCAAATCAACTAGATACATAAAATACTATGCACCAATACATTAAATACTATACACCAAGACAAAAACATAATTCATTAAAATTTGAATACTTTTAAAATTATATAGATTAGTGCACATTTTTAAAATATAAAATTATTTAATGTATTACCTTTTCCCTGATTTCAATGTCCTATAAATATGACAAAAATAATAAAAATAAAATACTATGTTACAAATAAAGTTAAATAAGACTGCATAATTTTTTAAATTGATTACAGAAGATAATTAAGAAGCATTGGAATGATTCCATCTAACTTTAGTTGATTCTATGAAATCCTTCCCACATGATGAATTGAATTTTCGGGATAAAATTTATAATGAAAAATTATGTCAGATACAACCTCTCCATTTCATTCATCTGATTGTATTGTAAAAATATATTTAATAATTTTCTATGACATTATATTTAAATGTTAAAACATATTAACTTCACTTCTGTGACTAGTTTCTTTATTTTCACTACCACCATTAAACATTGATTTTTTTTAATTTTTTTAATGATGTAATGATTAACTGACTGATGGAGGCAATCGAGGCTATTGATTGTTGGATAAAATATGGACACATTAAAAGAAGCTAGATGACATGTATCACAGCACATGCAGCAGCTTACACCAGGCCATTTACAAAAATTGAATTTACAAAACATGCCGAATAGCAGGGTCAGCTTTATTTTTTTACTGTTGTCAATTTAGTGGAATTTAGAAAATGTAGATGCTATTTAAAGAAGTTGCTATAGAATTTCACAATGTCTAAGCGTGGGTTGAGTTTGCAATATTAAATAACTTTTCATGTGAATTATTTCAAGACTGAAGAATGCCACCCTTTAATGACAGTTTTATGGAGCTTCCCTAATCTCAAAATTATTTTGAATGTACATCTATTCAACATTCTAGTCTTTATTGTTATGTTTGGTAATGTCACATATAATATTAGTAAAAATTACTGTGGTTACAGGATCAAAACCTCTTTATGACTTCCTTTCATTATATAGGGCTCCTCTTCTTCAAATAGAGGAGTAAAACACAGATCTAGCCAAGGTAAGCTATCTATTCGCTTCTATTTTTCTTGATGGATAAGAATTTATCTAAATTTTGATTAACTCTAAGATTTATTTCATTCTTATAGGGTTTTACACTTGCCTTACCATGCAGGATTATCATTAGCCAATCAATATGCCATAATTGCATGTCGGCATCGACCACAAGAATGAAAGCATTCAATCTATTAGCAGAAGAATCCAAAATTTAGTAGGCAAGGAGTAGCTTCAAACAGGTCCCTTGGATATTTCGATATTACAATCTAAGTGTATTATGTAATCTTAAGGATTTAACCCATGTGATCTCATCTTTGAAAACAGTAACCAATACATAATATTTTTTGGAAACATTTATGCCTTATGATTTTTTTTAGCGGATCAAGCGAGCAAGGCAAAGTGTAGATGTAAAATATAGAGCATCGAGGTCAGTTTCAGTAAAAATCTTCATAATAAGTGTTAAAGTGGAGTCGAAGGACACTTTTCAACTCTACATTTTGCTTGCCAAGTAAGAGTGATATTATCATTATACTCTCACATTTAACCAAATAATTTACGAACCCATCACTGTTTGCCAATTGTTTGAATCAACAATCATATTTTAAGGTATGTGGCATTTAAATTGATCCTAAGCATTAAACCCACAAATCCCCTTATTTTATTTAAAACCTACACATTTTATGAATATTGCATTAGTTTCAATCCACTCTATTTCAAAGCCTTGGAGAAAAAGCTTCTCAATCATGATCCCTGGAATCTGCCAAATATCCACTTCAATTTGAGGAATGGATACTTGAATTACTGACCTAGGGAGACCATTCAAAGGTGTAGCTTATATGAAAGAAATGAATTTACTTTTTAAATTGCACATATTAGAAATGGATAACATAATATACTAAATATTACCTGCAGGATTGTATCCGAGATTGTTGGCTATAAAGGTTGATACTAAATATTACCTGCAGGATTGTATTCGAGATTGTTGGCTGTAAAGGTCTTCAACACAGCTTTTCTTTGCTAATTGTAAGAAGGCCTAGCTATTAGTACTTCATCAAATGGCAACCTCATAATGAATCAACTTGCTGACTTAACCCGTGGAAGGGGCAGTGCAGCAGTGCGAATGAGATGTTTTACTCATCTGTCACCGAGTTTGTGAAGGTAACATGACAATCTCCAAGCCAGTGTAGCACTAAAACTTGAAACCAAAAACCAATAGTCTACAAAAATGTAAAACCAAACTCATGTGTCAGGGTGCAAAGGACCTGCAAACAATGTTTTTTCTCTTTTTATCTCATGTAAGATGAATCTAGGCGTTTTACCCCACCGTGTCAGCCTTCAGCTAATAATTATATTTTAGAATATAAAAAAGTGGATGAGTGATAAATATAAATGTTTTAATATTTTTTATTAGTTGATATTTTATATTTTAGTTTTAGAAAATATATAAATTAATATATTTTAATAATTTTATTATTTTTATATAATATTTATATATGTATTTATGTTTTATTATTTAATTTTATTATTTCAATTTAATAATAACAACAATAACAGTAATAAAACAATTAATTTATATTATTTGATAAAAAGTAATTTATATTATTATTTTATTTTATTTATTTAAAATTTCTTTTAATTATATAAATATATTATAATTTTTAAATTAAAAAAATTGTATATTTTTATTTATTTAGTTTATTAAAAAATAAATACAATAATGTTATATACTTTTTTTTTACAACTTCTTAATCCTTTTTATCTTCTTTTATTTTATAATTATATTTAGTGATAATTATATTCTTAGAAACTTTAAATTTATTATATATATAAATTTATATTCATATTTTTATTTGTTTTTATTTTTTAATGAATTAATAATCTTTATTTAAAATTTAGAATTTACTTTGTTTGATTTGATTTTTCATATTTTTTTATATATTTAATTTTAATTTTTCTAATTACTTTATTTAACCTATTTATTAAATTTGATATTTTTAAAAAAGAATAATAATTTAGGAAAACATGTTTTTTTTGAGATGATTTTATCAATTAATTTTATTTTATTTTGTTTATTATTTATTTATACTTTTATGATTATAATTATTAATTATAATTGTTTGGTAATAAAAAAATATTATTATATTTTATCATAGAATATATTTATATATTTATATTTATATTATATTTATTAATATTAGATAAATATTTATTTTATTTTAAAATATAATTAATTTTATGAATTAATTTATTTTCTAATTTTAATCTAATAACTCTTATTTCACTTATTTATATAAAGAGATCTAAATTTGTAATTGTCAATTTTTTTTCATTTTAATGATAAATCATAAAAGGTGATTTGGAACATCGATGTAAAAATATTCATATGATTATATTCAAAATGACTCACTATATTTTAAATATATTATGAAAATATTAATTCTCTTATTGATATTATTCATAAAAAAGAAGTATAATTTAAAGGTAGGTTTTTTGAGTAGGGAAAAATTTAGATATAAATATTTGTTAATTCATGAATATTCTAATTTTAGAATTTTATTTTTGATGAATTTTTAGGGTTTGTACATGGATTTAGAGCATCTAACATTTAGGAATGTAAATTATTTTGGGGGTCAACTCACCAACCATTTATAATAATTTTTAGTTTACCTTTCAATTCACCACACACACACACACACACATTAGTAGGAAACAAGCCAGAATAAATTGGTAGAAACTACACTGCAAGTGCAACAGAAGGACTAAAACTGAATGGTAGCACCAAATAGGTGTATTTAATCTGTAACATTTAACGATGACATCGTAGCACCAAATGGTATCACCCAGTTGATGACATTTAGTCTATGAATAAAGGAACTGAATGGTGACACTGAACATTGACACTGAATGAAAGTACCAAATGGTAATATCGAATGACATTATCAAATGGTGGCATTCACTCTATAACCAGATGATAGAATTAAAAATTAAAATGGTGTTTCAACCAAATGGCATAACCAAATTATAGCATCTGATCTATAACCAGATAGTAGAACTGAAGTGTTGCACCCTTGATCATCATGGCATCAGGTGGAAATAGTAAAATGATATGTTAATTATCAAAAAAATATAGCATATTATCTTATTTTATAGAGCCAATCAAAAAATCCACACACACACAATGCACTCAAAATATAGTTACTTATTACTTTTCTAGTTTGTCTTGAATTTGAATTTAACAATTCAATAATATTAAAACAATTTTACATGCATAAATACCCACTAATATCTCATAAAAAAATTAACCAAAATAACATGTCACCCCTTGATTATTATTTTGATGATGACATGCCACCACTCAAAGATGCTCGTTTGATTTTTTATGATAATGATCATAATAATCAAGTGGTAGAAGAGATTGTTGGTTCTCATCAAACATAAAGTTCAGCTAAAAAATCCACTCATAAATCTTTGTAAAGGAAGAGAATTAGATGGACAATTGAAAGGTCCTTCAAGGTGGAGTAGGTAATGAAATTTCCCTTCATTGAACCTATAGAGATTGAAAATGCTGATGATACTCCAATAGAATGTAGATGTACAATATGTAGCTCAAAACTAGGAAATTAGCATAAAATACAACTGAAGTTGGGCATGATTAATAAACATTGTGAAAAAAATATATGTGACAACAAAGGCACCCAGATGGATAGATAACAAGAACATATATATGAAAAAATGTGGAAGAATGCATGCATGTAATATATGCATGTGAGTATTAAAACGATTAAAAAAAATGTCAAAAATATCTTGTTGAGAAAGGGGGAATAATCGAAGCAAATTTTAAAAAAGTTATGCTATTACATCTAAATACCGAATATATATGTTATCTTCTAGATATGATTCATTATTTTTGGAAATAATAGAGTTTTATTCCTATTTAATAAACAAGTCTAAGTAGTGTCAAGCACAAAATATATTTGGGGGAGTGAATCAGTATATTATATATCTTTTATTTAATCTAATTTCTTTTGTTTAACCACTCAATCATACATTCAAGATATGCAATAAATCTAAAATAATAATTTGTACCACACAAGACATAGAGAGAGATACCAAATTTTTACATGGAAACTTAAAATGGGAAAAACCATGGAGAACAATCTAAAGTATATGAATTAGCACAAACTCAAGATACAAAGTTCACAAGCACCAACTTATAGGAACAACAACCCCTTTTTAGAGAACCAACACAACAACTATTTGTGAGCACCAACCCATAGGAGCACCAATCCCTTACTAAGATTCATGAGCACCAACCCATAGGAGCACGAACCCCTCTTGTATATAAAACATAGCTATCTCTTAATGTTGCTTACTTAACAAATGATAGAACTCTACAATATCTCCTACGTTTCTCTCTTTGAAAACAAATACAAACCATGCACTCTCTTGCATATTAAAAATAACTTCTCAAGCCTTTATTTATAGCTTTCCAAATGACCTTTGGCCTTCACCCTTTGTGACAATTCAATCCTCATGGAAAATGGTGCCAAACTTGCATGACCCTTTGTATCCTTGCATTTGAAAAGTTATATGGTGACCTTTCATAATCAAAAGCATCCTTTCCTCTTTTGTTTTTATCTTGGTGACATTTTGTATTCCTCAAAGTGTCCATGGAAAAATTCACCATACCTCTTTTGTCTTCACATGGTGACTCTTAAAATTCCTCAAGGTGACTCTTCACGAGAAAATGCATCCCATTCCTCTTTCATCTTTTACCTTGTGACTCTTTGACTTTTCATGGGCCCCTTTTTGACTTATATGCAACCAAAAATATATTCATTAATATTAAATAAATATTTACACACATTATCCAGGATATGAATATTAAAAACACTATTAAATGCAATAGGGCCTTTATCACCAATAATGTTAGACCTTTGACATCAATGACAATATTTTCAATAATCTCACCCTTTTTCATTAATGGCAACCTCAAATTAAAACTCTCACATCCTGAAACTTGTACATACTACCATCTAAAAAATATATGATAACTCCCCCTTACTGTAGCAACCTGTATCTATTCCTTGTACCTATTTCTACACCTATACCTGTACCTATTATTCTCTCCCTTTGACATCAATGGCAAAGGGCCTACTTAGAGCTAACACTTAGCTCCCCCTCAATTGATGATGAACCTCATGACAGGAAGTAAAATAAATTAATCCCAACTTCTCTCATAGATACTCAAATGTGTCTTTTGGTAGTGACTTTATGAGAATATTTGCAATCTGCTCTATAGTACTAATATATTCCATCTTAACCTATTGATCTGTAACCTACTCTCTCAAGAATCGATATCTAATGGGAATATGTTTTTTCCTTGAATGCATCACTGGATTCTTTGAAATATTTATAGCACTTATGTTATCACAAAAAATAGAAATAGGTTCATCATACTTTACCTTGATATCTTCCAAAGGTTGCTTCATCTAAAGCACTTGAGTACAACACAATACTAGTACAATATATTTTGCTTCAGATGTAGAAAGTGATACTAAATTCTGCTTCTTGCTTAGCCATGAACTAATCAATTACCAAGGAAGAAATCTCCTCCACTTGTACTCTTTCTGTCATTCAAGCACCCTACCCAGTCTAAATTTGTATAACCAACAAAAGTGAAATCTCTACCTGTGGGATACCATAATTTGTAATCTAATGTCCCCTTGATATATATGAATATTCTTTTTACCAGTTGAACATGACTATCTTTTGGAGATGACTGATATCTTGTAACCATACCTACTATATGCATGATGTCTAGCCTTGATGCTGTTAAATATAAAAGAGTACCGATCATAGATCTATATAAATATTGATCTATAAGAGGTGAATTTTCATCCTTGCTCACCTTATTTCCTATACACATTAGTGTGCCACTGGTGAACAATCCTCAAAACCAATTTTTTTCAACATTTCCTTGGCATATTTACTATAAGATATGAAAATTCCTTTATTTGACTGAAATATTTGCAATCCTAAGAAAAATTACAATTATCCAAGCATAGACATCTCAAATTATTTTTGCATATTATCAAAAAATTATTTTGTCATCTTTTCAATATTTCCTCCAAAAATGATATCATCAACATATACCACAACAATCAATTGATGCTCACCTTTTATTTTGATGTATAGATTACTATCAGCAAATCCTCTCTTGAAACCTTGATCCTATAGGTACTTATCAAGTCTTTCATACCAAGCTCTAGGAGCTTATTTCAATCCATACAATGCTTTCTTCAATTTGCATACATGATTACTAATATTTGAGGGAATAAATCCCTTAGGCTTCTTAATGTAGACCTCTTCTTCTAGATTTCCATTCAGGAAGGTAGATTTGACATCCATCTAAAACACTGCATATGCAAGAAATATTATAATAGCCTCTAACCTTACCACTAGTGTAAAAGTTTCTTCAAAATCTATTCCCTCAATTTGAGCATATCCTTTACATACTGATCTTGCTTTACTTCTGATCACTTCTCCATTTTCATTCAACTTATTTCTATAAACCCATTTTATTCCTACCACATTGTGATCTTTTGGTCTAGGAACTATTTCCTAACTATAATTATTTTCTATCTGATTTAATTCTTCATCCATATCCTTAACCCAATGTTTATCATGTCTAGCTTCTAAAAATGTTCTAGGCTAAATTTTGGATAACAAAGAAAAATTAACTTGCTCAGATTCACTTAGCATCATTCTTCTAGTTTGATTTCCTTCATTTATGTCCCTGATGATGTCACTTTTATTATGATTTCTCTAAACATATTTGGATAGATTTTTGGTGCCCTTTTTCTCCTTCTCATCTTCATATGATTTTAGGAATGTCTATTAGATAACTAATTCTTTGTGTTCCATCTTCTTCTATCCTGACACTTTCACTTTCAACAATTTTCTTGGTTTTTTAGTTATAACATTTATAAGCTATACTTTTACAAGAATAACTAAGAAATATACCTTCATCTACTCTGGATTCAAACTTACTGTGTTTTTCATTTATTCTATTTATGAAGCATTTGCTACCAAAAACTCTGAAATAATCAACTATTATTGGTTTATCTTTCCATAGCTCATAAGGAGTCTTGTCACTATTGAATCTTAATAATTCTCGATTATAAATATGCACTACTATATGAACTACCTCTCTCTAATATTTATCTTCTATTTTTGATTTATTTAGCATTGTCCTTGCCATCTCTTGAAATATTATATTTTTTTGTTCAACTACTCTATTTTGCTGTGGAGTTCTAGCTGCTGAATAATGTCTCTTTATTCAATGGTCTTCAAAAAACTCAATAAATTGATCTGACATGAACTATCCTCCTCAATATGATCTTAGACACTTAATCTTCAAATTGGTTTCATTCTCAACTAATGCTTTGAAATGTCTAAAAGCTTATAATTTTTATTTAAAAACATTACCCAAGTCATACGTAAAAAATCATCAATAAGTAACATGAAATACTTCTCACCTTGAGTGCTCTGAGTTCTCATAATTCCTTACATATAAGTGTGAACAAGTTATAGCATCTAAGTAGTTGAGTAATATTTTGTTTTAAACCACCTTTTAGCTTACTTTGCATGCTGACAAGGTTCACAAGGTGTGTCAGATGGCTTTATAATCTTTGAAAGATTTTTGACTACTTGATTCTTGCTTATGTTGATAATATTATCAAAATTTATGTGCCCCATTCTCATGTTATATATCTAACTTTCTTAAATCTAACTCAAATAATATCTTTGACCTTTGGTGTCTGATAGCATATGATTCCCTATTCTCTGAGCATCTACAACCAACATAGCTGAATCTTTTCTTCTAATTTCAAAACCTTCTATATAAAAATTTAGTGTGTGAACCTGATCACATATTTGATTTACACTCAAAATATTATGCTTAAGACCTTGTACATATAAAACATTTTTAGTTTTAGTCCTACCATTATCCAAACTTAGTGTACTTTTTTCAACAATTCTGGTAGTAGTATTGTCTCTAAATTTCATTGTGCCACCATTGATCTTATTTAAGGTTATGAAATTGATCTTACCTCTTATCATGTGCCTCAATGAATTATGGATTTTATTCATTTCTTGCATGTAAAGTAGTCTGTGCCAACATAGATTTTTAAGGTTATTTCCTTTGCCATGAACATGTATGAACTTTCTTCTTGATGAATGTAACCTTGAAACTCTGGTCCTTTTTGACTAACTTAAATAAACTTATACAGTATCAGGCTATGTGTTCTAAGTTATTTCACTTGTAACATATTATGGCCTCTTCATTAAACACTGATAGAAGAGTAAAAGAGTTGTGGTTTTTACTTGACTCTAAATGACTTTCCTTCTTTATTTCTAAAACTATTATCTCTTTTTCAACATTCTAATTTCTTATGACTATATCCATTATAATAAAAAAAGTAACCATAAAAATATGACCTATTTATGTATCTCTGATTTAATTGCCTTTTGTAGCTATGTTCCCTCTAACTTTCTTTTTTTGATTAACTTCTTCCTTTTCTATTTCTTCTTTTGTAAGAGCTTTATCATAGCTCTTTCCTTTTTCATTGTCTCTGAAAGTAGTGACCTCCTCTTTCTCTTTTTCAAATCCAATACCTATCTTATCTGACATTTATATTTGATTTTCTAATATCTTATTCAACATATTAGTGCTATTCTCAAATTTTGAATCATTGGCTTCTCTATCATTAATTGCTTTATTTATTTTCTCAAGATCTACTTTTAAAGAAGTAATTTTAATAACATACCTTTCACATTCTTTAATTATTATTTTCAACTATGCTATTAGATCTTCTTCATTCTTCTTGGGTTCTTCAAAGTGTGTCTATAGATCTTTAATTATTTCCTTTGACTCATTTTCATTTTTATTGATATGAAGATTTAATATTCAATTCTTCTTTTCAAGATATTTTAACTCTTCTAAGGCACAAATGAGTTCTCCTTCTATATTTACTTTAGATTCATCTTTTTCTTCTTCTTGATCATCTATAATTTTAATTGCGAAATTACCTTCAAGTTTGGCCATGAATATAACCTCTTCTTCTTCTGATTCACTGAATCCACTATCTTCAGCTGAGCTAGGATCTTTAGAATATAGACTCTTCTTCTCAAATCCCTTATTGGATTTATTTTTTAAATTATTCTTACATGTAGACTTTCATTCTTCATTGTCATCATTACCTTTATTTGGGCATTTAGTTGTAAAATGTCTAATCTTTCCATACTTAAAACATTTAAAAGGTAATTTTCCTTGATATTTACCTATGCCATTTTTTGGCTTTCAAATGAATAGATATTCATTATCATCTTCATCATCACTACAATTATCAATTGATTCTTGTATTTTAGCCTTCTCTTTCTTTGATGTCTTTAAAGTCATTTCTCTCTTTAAAAGTTTATCTTGTTCAGTTCGCATCTCATATAACGTAAGAATACCATGAAGTTTATCCATCTTTATCTTGGATAAATTCTTCATCCTTTCAATTACCATAAAATTTTGCATCATATCTCAATGGTAGATATCTCAAAAAAATTTGAAACACAGTCAATTTTTCTAAATTTTCTCGAAGACCTTGAATCTAATTGACTATATGATCAACTCGCAAGAGATAACTTGCTATATTTTCTTCTTCTTCCATCTTCAAACTCTCAAAATATCTTTTTAAAGTCTGAATCTTAGCTTGTTGAACCTTTCCATCACCTTTGTAAATATTCTCAAATTTTACCCAAGTTTCATGAGAATATTTACATTGCATAACTTTAACAAATTCTAATTCACATATACCTCATAAAATAACATTTAAAGATTTATCATTATTTACTTGTTTTTTTTTCTACCAAAGTAGTTACAAGTGTTTGTGTCTCTTCATATTTTTCCACCACTAATTGCCATATGTTGAATCCAAAGGCCATCAAATGAGTCTTCATCCTTATGCTCCAAAAAACATAATTTGTCCCATAAAACAAAGGTTCCATATTTATAAAAAATCCTTCATTTGATCCATCCATCATGCTTTCTTGATCTTCCTTCAAGCTGTAAAACTTTTTCAAAAGAAACTTACTCTGATCCTAATTCTTAAGCACATAATATACTTAGAGGGGGGTGAATCAATATATTATATATCTTTTATTTATTCTGATTTCTTTTCTTTAAGCACTCAATCATACATTCAAGATATGCAATCAAACTGAAATAATAATTTACACCACACAAGATAGAGGGAAAGACACAAATTTTTTATGTGGAAACCCAAAGTGGGAAAAACCATGAAGAATAATCTCAAGTATATGAAGGAGAACCAACTCAAAATATAAAGTTCACAAGCACCAACTTGTAGGAGAACCAAACGCTTTTCTGAGCACCAATATAACAAGTATTTGTGATCACCAACCCATAGGAGCACCAACCCTTTCAAAATATTCATGATCACTAACCCACATGAGCACCAATCCCTCTTGTGTATAAAACACAACTATCTCTCAATGTTGCTTACTCAAAAAATGATAGAAGTCTACAATATCTCCTACTTTTATCTCTTCAAAAATAAATACAAACCATGCACTCTCTTGTATATTTAAAATGGCTTCTCAAGCCTTTATTTATATCTTTCCAAATGACCTTTGGTATTCACCATTTGAGACCCTTCAATCCTCATGGAAAATGGTTCTAAAATTGCATAATCCTTCGTATCCTTGCATTTGAAAAGTCATATGGTGACCCTTCATAAGCAAAATTATCCTTTACTATTCTGTCTTTATCTTGGTGAAATTTCATATTCCTCAAAGTACCCCTTTATGGAAAAATTCACCATACCTCTTTTATCTTCACATGGTGACTCTTGTAATTCCTCAAGGTGACTCTTCATGAGAAAATGTGTCCCATACTCTTTCATCTTTTACCCTATGACTTTTTGAATTTTCCATGGGCCCTCTTTTGAATTATATGCAACCAAAAATATATTCATTAATATTAAATAATTATTTACACACATTAGCCAAGATATGAATATTAAAAACACTATAAAATGCAATGGGGCCTTTATCACTAATAATGCTAGACCTTTGACATCAATGACAATATTTCTAACAAGTAGGAGAATTTAATAAATAATATTCTTAATAAAATCTATTGATTTGTGAAATTGAATTGCAATTTGACCTTTCTAAAAATAGTAAGAGAGCAAGGAGAAATGTGACTTAGCTTATTCTAGACTATTTTAACTGAGATAGGGTCTAAAAATTTAAGTGCAAGATTGGGATAGTGTCATAATTAGGATCTTGTACTTTATTTTTTGATTAGATAGGAACATCAAAACTCGACACCTTGGGCTCTAGTGTTTTAATCTTCCCCTAACACTGTTATCCTTAAAATATGATATTGTTGGGTTTTGTTCATTTGCTAAGTGTGAGAATGTGTACCAAATTTTAGGTATTCATTATTGATAGAGATCCCTATAGAGATGATTCTTCATGTACTTATTTTTTATATATAATTGAATGAACTTGAGAAGATATAGAAAAAAAGTTAGTGTGTGTAAGATATACTAGACATGCTTCACATCCCATTTGTGGACACACTATCTACATACTAATACTCTAAGAAGGGATTGATCCATATGTAGTTTTCTATTTAAGAGTGCTTAGTGCAGTAGTGAATGAAATGCAATATCTACTAGAACTAGGTATGCTTAAGATGGATAGGGTTTAGTCTGAAGACTTGATTTAGCTTGAAAGTGTATAGACTAGCTATATACAAAGAATAAGGAAGATTGTTTGAGTGGTCTTACTTGTATTCTTACTTTCTTAAATGATATTTTCCAACCCCTTCCAAATGATCTTTGAATGGGTTTTAAAAGTTATTTATTGGTCATGGGTTAGATAAAATTAGACTAGTTTGACACAATAAACAAGAGGAATAAAAAACTGATAAACTAGGCTCTAAATATGATTGTATAGGAGTGCTAAAAAGGGGACACCCTAGGGTCCAACTATCTAGATTTGGCACTATGCTCCTGGCTAGATGATACCTAGGGGGATGGTTTTTTTAAGTTTGGAAGGCCGTGGATGATTGGAAATTAGTGAAAATAAGCCTAAGAAGGTCTAGAGAGAAAACAAGTGGAACCTATGGATTGGGTGTCATTAGCCATGCTCAAGTTACTAATATTTGAATTTTATATGAATACATTTATCTCTCCTTTATTCTAGTGATAAAATAAAGAGAATCACTAGGATAAAGGAAAATTGAAAACGTACCTAAACTTACTTGTAAAGGTGAAGCCCACGAAGCTTGTGTGATGTTAAATAATGCAAGATAGTACTTAGAGAGCACATTGTACAAGTGTGAATATATGAAAGGAAACAAATAGTAGATCAATTCTTATTATATGTTATATAAAATAATAACATACAAATCTAGGTAAGAGAGAGAAATGAAGAGAGGAATTAATACACCTCACTAAGTATGTGAACCAATACAAAACTTATTTTGATACTGGGTAATGATGAGTAATGTTGGATGTGTTGGATGATGCTTGTACCAAAAATTATATCATGAATGGATTTGAATTCTCAATTCTCTAAAAAGTGCCTCAAAAATGCAAAGGTTGGCCCTTTTCTCCATATTGTCCTACTAAGTGAAGCTATATGATCTTGCATGTGACAATCGATGTTTGGACTATGTGTTTAATCCCTTTGAATAGGTGGCTCAAGAATACAAAAGTTGGCCCTTCAGATCCATCATTACCTACTAAGTGAAGCTATATGATCCTATGTATGATAATAAATGTCTAGACTATGTGTTACATCCCTTTGAAGAGGTGGCTCAAGAATACAAAGGCTAGCCCTTTGGCTCTATCGTTGACACATGAAGTGAAGCTAAGAACTAATACTGGTATATATGAATGTGTTTGTCATATGAGATGGCTTATGAAGCCCATGAATAATCTATAAATATGATAATATGGCATGGAGAGTCAAATATGTGCTAGGAACTAGGCTAATGTTGGCCAAATTAGAAAATATAAAGATAAGGCTTGTATGAAAGCCACTCTAAAACTAAATTTTTTAGCTTACACAGAAGCCAGTCAAGAACTCAGATACTTAGGAATGTGAAGTTTAGGCTTGTATGTAGGCCACTTTGAAATGATGACAACCACTTGTATATGGAATAAGACATGCAACTACTGAGAATGCCTGGGTAATGTTGAAAACTAAAAGAAGAGAATCAAAAGTGTCATACAATCTATGCCCAATCACTAGTGTGTGAAACATGGATTCTAATATATAAGTTATATTAATTACCATATCTAAAATTGAATGTGAGAGCCAATCATGAGATGCATGATACCCCATATATTTGGATTCTATATGAAAATTATACTAGAAACTATTGATCTAAAATTATAGCTAAACCTATTTTTTGTCTACTTCTAGAAAACTTGATTTTTATATTATTTAGATAAGAGTGTTGAAAACATGACACCCTAGTCTCCAGCATTGTATTCCAACCTTGATGTTGTTGTCTTAGGCTAAAATTGATCACTATTCTATAATCTTGATTGTCTTTTTGGTCTGTTTTGAGTGTTTTGATACCTGGTTGATGTTCTAGTTGTTATAAAACTAGAATTTTTTATTGATTAGGATATTTGATCTCTATATCAAAACCCATCTTGTTTACCCCTCTTTTGAGGGTAGGAATAGTTACCCTACAATGACCGTCCACAAAAGAAGAAGCCCTAAAAGTGTGTTAAGATGGAAAATACATGATATAGTAATGATAATTGACAAGATATCTCAAGATATAACATGGTTTTAATTCATATAATTTTAAATAAATAGAGGTATACCTAGATATATATATAACATAGTAAAAGTATGTGCAATGTACTAAATTGAAATGATGTTGGAAATGTTAATTATTAGTTTTTTGGTTTTTAGTTGTTAATTCGGAGGGATGGAGTATGATGTCCATCATGACATCCAAGAGAATATAAAAAATACATGATAAGGATCATGTCATTGTAAAAAATCAAAATCAATCAAGCAACAAACACACAAATCAAGAAGATGCATACAAGGGTTTCCAAAGGGCCAAGTAAACAAGGGACATAGGTACATGTCACTCAAACTAGAAAATAGGCATACAAAGCATGTTCAAATACCACGTGTAGATGCAATTTAAATAATCAAGGTTGGAATTGAATCCAAAATCACATAGAGGAGTACTGGCAAAGGAAATTTTCAAATGTACTAAGGCACATACATGAATAGAAGAGAGGGACATCGATAAATGTCTTAAGGCAGATGCAAAAGCAAAACATTAACTTAAAATGAAATCCAACAAGATATGTAAAGCAAGGAGAGAAAGCATGTAATAAATATAAATATAGAATCACATCTAACTAATCAAAGCAAGAGTGAAAATATGTAAGACATGTTTAGTACAAGACTAGGTATATGCTAAGAGATACACAAGTGTTAGATACTAGTGAAATTTTGATATGGTAATATATGTAATCCTGAAATTGATTATATAAACATGATAAATTATAGTTTGGAGTGTAGGAATGACATAACCTAGATGGTGTAGTGATCCGAGCAGCAATTTAGGTGATGGTTCTACCCCAATTGATGATAGAACTTCTAAGAGCCATAACTTTTGCACCATAGCTCCAATTGACTCCCCATTTTAACCACTAAAAAGCTAGGAATGAGGAGAACATGGTGATATGGCATTGATCTATGCTCAGTGGGTTTTGACCCCTAAAAACCCAATATAAATGCCCTAAATTTCAATTTTAGTAGTGCAGTCTAAAAATAGTAAGTTTTAAAAAATAGTAATTCCTTGAATTATGTATTGTTGTGAATCATGGAAGTCAACCCACTTCATATCCTTTGATATTTGTGACCTTTCACATCCTCCTCTTTCTTTAAAAATGTGTATAAATGAAGATGTAACCCAAAAAGGAAATCAAACATCTCTTCCTAGAGATAAACATATGTTTGTATTTGCAATCTTGAGTAATAAAACATCTCTTCTCAGAGAGATCATTATTACTGTGATATTTTTATTTTTTAGAAATATATTTAAATTAAAAATTATAGTTTTTGGATCATATACTCTTGTATAAAATGAATCTAGTGGGTATGTATATCAGTGTGTGTCTCGAATGTAGAAGTAGGATGCTCCCTTAATGGGTAGAGTGAAGCAATCAAGTAATTCTATGTCACTACACATAATCAAAATAGATCATGTGAAGCACGATAATGTAGATAAATAGACATATAATAACATGAAACAATAAATATAAGTCCTAGAATGATAATATCAATGTAAATCATAGATGATGCATACAATTTAAATGTTTTTGTTATTTTGACATTTTAAAATGTTTCTAGATTTTGAAATGTTATATTATTTTTGTATTTTTAGACAATTTTAACTATGTACAATCAAGTATAAGAAATTAATTACAAGAAATTATGAAAAGAGACCATGTACAAGCATGTAAATAAATCAATATATACATGATAATATAAAACACTAGGCTGGAGGGGGGAAGGGATCCAAAGATGGACCCTACTAGAGATAGAAATAGAGGAAAGGGTCACATACATCATTAAATGCCTCAATATCATCATCATAAGTATCATCTTATACTATAGATTTTTTTTTATGGTTTCATCATGCTAAAGGCAAACTGAAGGTTGCTCTGATGGTAGAGATGTTGACTCTGCTCTAGGGCTTTTAGTCTTACTAGTAGATGACTTTAGTGGAAGTGGTGAAGCTAGTGATATTGGTCGTTCTATAATATAAATAATGACTCAATCATATATTTTATCCAATCTCTACTGTAAATATATACATAAGTTTATATCATGGCCTATACTCTTGTGAAAAGTACAAAATGGTTGACCATCATGATGTGATAATCTGTTGATAGATCTATGTCATACTATATGTAATGTGATCAATCCATGATAAAGTAATATATAAAACATAAATTGTCTCTAATTATATGTGATACCTACCTAAATATAAATAACTAACTCTATATCCATATAGGTAAGCATGTGAACTATATGTGCCAAGGGGTCTGACTATGGCCATAAGCATGGAGTGTATCATGAGTGTATAGTGAGAGATAACAAAAGTGTTATAAAATGTGGTATGAGATCTATAGAGTCATCTTGATACTCTCTTGAGCCAACTGGTGTAAAGCTCAATCCAAAAAAATAGTCATCCATGAGTGTGGATGTCAAATCATCATCTAAAAAAACTTGTGAATTAGATGTACATATGGTAACTTAGAATTTACCACAAGGGGTATTATGATATAAGAGTCTCATCATCTATAGTAGTATAAAAATTTACTAATACAAAGGTATTTTTAATTGGTGGAGTAACTATGGAATCAACTAGAACTTTTGGTACTACTATTGGTGATGGTGGATGTGTAACATGTGTCAGAACTGTGATCGATGGAGTAGCTAGGATGGTTGAAGCTGCTATGACTGGTATAATATTTGAAACTAAAGGTACAACAATAAGTGGAATGTGAGAAGTGATAGTCTCTTCAACCTCATATATATGTATCTAATCAAGAGAAATGTTATGCGGTAGTGGCTACACTATGAGATATGGGGTCCCATCTAGTGAAATAGTTGAAGATGACTCTGTAGTTTGATAATATTTGAATGGCTAGTTATCTATTGGGCATGTATATAAATATCCATCATTGATAAATTTAATACATCAATGGAGAGTAGAAGGAATGGAGCTCATAGTATGTATCCAAGGTCATCCAAGAAAAATATTATAGTGGAGAGGACGTGGTATGACCTAGAACTATGTAGAGAGGGTTTTTGGTCCCACCATTATATCTAAAGTAATAGTGCCTAATGTCTATCGAGGTATATCATCAAACCTTAAAATTTTATTATATGATTTTTGAATGGATGCTAAATCTATGTCCATGGCTTGTAAGAATGTGATATTACATATATTCAGTTTAGAACCACTATCAATAAGAACTCTCTTAACTATGATGGTTTTGACTTTAACTTGTATGAATAGTGGTGAATTTTGATCAATAACTATCTGAAAAGGCATGTCCTCACTATCAAAATAAATTACATCTTCTATATTTTTTAATATGTTGACCATTGATTTAAAATAAGAAGGTTCCAAATCAGTAGGGATAGAAGTCTGATTATGTGCTTGATAAAGAATGTCCTTGAATATATTGGCTTTTTTAAGAAACTCTAACATGGAAATCTTAGTTGGAGTGTTTCTCAATTGATCAACAATGTCATATTCCTTATGAAAATATACTTATGTAGGAGGGTTGGGATTGAGGTGGGTAAGAATAATAGGGTGACAGGGCTCCTAGGTAGGTGGAGGAGGTATAGTGGTATATCGAGTAGTAGATATAATTACAATATCTACTATCTACATAGGAGTACTAATGGGTATGGGAGGAGAGTGAAGATAATCGATGGGTCAAGGAGGTCAAGGGACAAAAGGTGTCAACTGGGTTCTCTAGTGATGGGTAGTGACCTAGGGAAGAGTGAAATGGACCATGCAACATGACTTGGTATGGGGTAAGGGCTCTAAGGGAGGTGATGCAAGATATATATTAGCATTTTTAAGAATAAATTGGCTAACATCATCCCATATAATGAAAAATAGGCATGAAATGCAAAGAATGAAAATTTGTACTAACATATGATAGACTTCATCATTCATATATATGATAGGGCCCATTATAGTTTCTTTATTATTTATAAGAAATGTAAGAAAAGTTTGTGAATAAATTAGCAAATTTTTTGCAATTTTAGTATGGATGTAAGGTGATACCCCAAGAAGGTAAGTAGGAGCTAGTACATGAAATTAAGGATTTATCTAGAATATTTGTATAAAATACTACTAATTTTTTGAAATTTAAAATTATTTTCTATTTTATATATACAATCAAAAATATAGAAAATGATTGAAAAATTATAGGTAAATTACTAAGACCTAGTTGATACAACTAGGGTTTGAAATATATTTTTTAAATTACTATTGAATTTAAAAATTTGAATTAAATTTATGGTTTATATGTGCAAGAAAAAAATCAAAAAATTATTGGATTAATGATGGAAAATTATTGGGACCTAGTGTATGCAAATAGGGTTTTCAAATAAATTTGTTTTAAAATCTACTACAAAGTTTTAAAATTTGAGAGTAATTTCTTATTTTAATATTTAGGAATTTTTGAAGAAATTAATATGAAAAATTAGCTAGGAATTTACCCTAGGGTTTTTATGTGAAATTCTAAGTAAGTCAAATTCACCAAATGATTCATTATTTTTTAGAATAATGGAATCTTATTCCTATTTAATAAATAAGTTTGAGTAGGAGAAATTAGTAAATAATATTTATAATTAAAGATACTGATTTGTGAAATTGAATTATGATTTTACCTTTCTAAAAATATTAAAAGAGCAAGGAGAAATGTAACTTAGCTTATTCTAGGCTATTTCGACTAATACATGGTCTATAAATTTAGGTGTAAGATTGGGATAGTGTCATAAATAGGATCCTCTACTTCATTTTTTAATTGGATAGGATCATTATCACTAGACACCTTGGGATCTAGTGTTATATTCCTCCCCTAACACTATTGTCCTAAAGATCTAAGCTTTTTGGGTTTTGTTCACATACTTAGTGTGAGCCTGTGTACCAAATTTTAAGTCTTCTCTATTGATAGAGCTCTTTTTAGAGTTGATTCTTCATGTACTTGTCTTTTCTATGTAATTTAATGAACTTGGGAAAATAAGGAAAAGGGGTTAGTGTTTATAATATGCACTAGACATGCTTCACACCCCATATGTGGGCACATTTCCTATATACCAATACTTTGAGGAGGGATCAAGCCACATGTAGTTCTCCCTTTAAGAGTGATTGGTGCAATAATGAATGAAATATAAGAATTGCTAAAACTAGGTATGCTTGAGATGGATAGGGATTAGTCAAAATATTTAATTTAGATTGAAAGTGTATAGGCTAGTTTTATGCAGAGAATAGAAAAGATTTATTGAGCAGTATTACTTGTATTCTTCCTTCTTTGAATGATATTTTCCAACCAATCTAAATTATCTTTGAATGGGCTTTCATATGGATCTATTGGTCATGGGTTAAATGAAACCAAACTAGGCTGACATAATAAACAAGAGGAATTAGGGAAAGTGGTAAGCTAGGATCAAAATGTGATTGTATAGGAGCACTAAAATGGATACACCTTAGGGTTTAGTGCTAATGTTCAAATTTTTCAATATTATCCCAGGTAGATGAGACATGGGTGGATGGATTGGTCATGAAGGGAGGGTCTTGGCTCAACTCGAGTCATGTTTGGAAGGCCATAGATGATTGGCAATTAGTGAAAATAATTTTGAGAGGGTTTAGAGAGAAATAAAGAGGGACCTATGGATTGGGTGTCATTAGCCATGCTCAAGTTACCATTTTTTTCATTTTATATGACTATAGTATACCACATTCTAAAAAAAGGTAGACCTATTTTTGATTTTTTAGACTATAAATTTTTATTTCAACATAATGTATTTATGGATATTCCACAATCAGATTAGTTAGATAGTAGTACTTGGAAATGGAAAAATTACTATCAATGGTTGAGAAGGAGGATTTGAAACAAAAAGATAGAAATTTATTATTCATCTCACTGTCCATTGATGAGGCCACAAAAATTGACAACACATGTTTATACTTTTGAGAACTATTCAAGGGAACCTCATCTACTACTGGTTCATAAAATTATATAAAATTACAATGCTAAAAAGCATCAAGAATTTGTTTTATCTAATTTGAAACATAAATTTTGGATAGATGATTATGGAATAGATACAAATATAGTGTTTGTTGGGGTTGATGTTGTATCCATTATATAAGTACATAGAAATGGTCTGTTTGCTTGAATGCAAAAAATAGTTACCCCATATATGATTCCAATTCATTACATGGCTCATAGGATGAATCTTGCATACAAAATAGTTATCAAATTTGATAATATTGTAAAAGTGGAAGATCTCATTCATGACTTACATGATTATATGTCAAGTAATCCAAAAATATTTTTAGAGTTACAAGAATTTACAATAGAAGTGAATGATTGTGAGAAACTACTGAAAGATGTTGATACAAGATGGATGTTTGTGTATGAACCTACATGCCAATTTTTTTAATAATATCCATTGTTAGTTAGTTTTATGTATAAATATCATAGATAAATTGACAAGGGAAAATATTTGGTGTACCATTTCATAGATTTGGAAACATTGTTGACATTATGTGTAATTCCCTCAATGCTGAAGGAAATGAATATTTTAATGAAACATGCTCAAGAGAGATCCATTTCTATTTTTAACTTCATACAACTGAAAAATGAGTTTTTCAATCTCTATATCTACTATACATTTCGAATGAAAAGTTTTAGGGCCTTATTTTTAGTTGTTGGCAATGTTTGACAAATTTAAGGTATCCTAAAATCTATTTGACAATGAATATTAATGATCATATTTGTGTCATTGTTAATGTCAAGGAGATATCAATAAACACTTTTTATAGAAGACCTAATCTTGTGGGAGCTAAATATGAATACCTACCTATAACATGTATTTTGTATGATACTATTATATATAAAACCTAAATAGAAGTACATATAATTTCAAAAAACTTATCTGCAGAGATCATAGATCTTCTTCAAAGGGATGATTTGTTAAAGGCCATGGTAGTTATGAATGGCATATTTTGGAACATTGATAGCAGTCAAAAGTTGATTAGTAATTTATTTCACAAATACATGGGTTCTCTTGTTAATCATTTCAAAAATATTTAGAGGTCAATAGAGTTGAAATAAAATGTATTTCTGAAAAGGATTTGTTGACATCTCAGCCAACTCATTTTAGAATTACAATGTTCGAGAAATATCACCTTCTAAGTGAACGAATAGAAAATGGGGAAATTACATGGCCATGGAAAAAACTTTATCCTATTAGTATCTTGTAGAAAAGTTTAAGTGAATATTTATGATGATATGAGCTTTTTCCAATAATGGTTCTGGGCTCTATGGAAAATGAAAGAGTATTTAGTGCATTATCATTCATTAATTCAAAATAGATTGGATAAAATTTTAGAAACTTATTTGAGATCATATGATTCACATTATATTGTAGACATATTTCTTTATGAAAGAGATCTAAAAACATGGATTTCTCTAACTAAAATAAGAGGCATTAGTAACACAACAATAAATAGAGAGGATGTAAATAATGGCACTAAATATGACACTAACATGATATATGCAAATATCACTAGTGATGAGCAAGTTTGTGTATGATTGTTTCAACTACCTAAGTATTAGTTATATATTTATTACAATTATAATATTCTGAGGTCCACATTCATAGCATTTTTTATAATGTAAAATCTTTCAAACACTTAACTCATTACAATTATTAATAGCATTATCATTCAAAATATTTGTTCCATTCATCATGCAACATTCCCTTTTATTTAATTGGTTATTAATAATTTCAAATGGATCATAATATTTTTCTATTTTTCTAAAACTATATTGTTAAATACATATTTTTATAAATTTTGAAATTTCTTAAATTTGATATTGTAGTACCATATTAATAATTTTAACCTTATTCTTAAATTTTAACTTAAAAATATCATTTTTCAAGTCAAATACAAGGGTGATAGAACATGATAAGCCTATTGAACAACATGACCAAATTAAAAATAAAAAAACTTAATCTAAAATAATGATAATAATTGAAGAAGATGAAAACATGTCAAATTCAAATCCATTCTTAGTCCAAACCCAAAGAAAAAAATAATTATAGTTCACATCACCATTTTATTTAAAATACATCAATTGAATAAATACATATTTGATAATAATGGATTTACAACATCATATCAAATTCATGTTCAAGACTAATTGAAACTTAACAAACTAATCATTGCAAATCCAAACTTAAAATTGTCATTTAAAATATTTTAAAAAATATATAGCATTGTCTTCAAAGATAAGAGATTTTAAAACATAAAAAATTATCATTTTTTTTGGTCTTTCAAAAAGACCCCTCACTACTCAGTGACTTTCTCAACCACAACATCAACATTTCTACCACAATCCTTAGAAAGACCCCTCACTACTTAGTGACTTTCTCAACCACAACATCAACATTTCTACCACAATCCTTACTAATCCTTGCCTCCAATTCCTCTTGATTTTCCTTCAATGTCCCTACCCTTTCAAGATCCTCAGCTTTAGAATTAATATGAGCAAGATTTTTCTTTTATTATTTCATAGCATCTCTTTTATAAATTAGACTTGGATCAACATCTCTTGATAATAACCTATTACTGTATTATCATCTGAGTTCCATTCACAAACGTTAGCTAATCTTATATTAGATTTAGAACAAACCTTGAAATGATAATTAGTATCCATTAATCATGGGTTTTTAATTGTTCATACTGATAAAATATGATATATTACTTAGGCTTAAACATTAAAAATAATTTTTATCTTAACTCACAAGAGATTTCACTCAAAGATCCTTGTTGACTCTCTTACACAAAAACATAGGCAAAATAAAACACAGTCATCTATAAATGAATCCAAAAGACTTATTTAAACACAAAATAAATTATAATGGATCTTAAATCCTTCATAGAAATTGCACCTTTGTTTTCAAAATATTTCAATGGATGGTATTAGAGATATAGGACTTTTTTGTAAATAATCCTTACCTCAGATTGTGATTGCATTTTCATCCTTATAACTAACTCTTTTTGGTAATATATAATTAGATATTAAGCCAAAATATATATAAATAGAATCATTTGATACATATTTCCAAGGTTCTTTTGATGTCTAAATTTCAAAAAAAAATAGTTTGATAACTTTTGAAATATGTTCAATTTACTAGACATGCCATAGTTCTGGTTTTACATAGTCACAATTCAAATATCATTAAAATTTTGCTCCTTTACAGAGTTCACCCAAGCCACTACTTTCAAATTAGTAATTGCACTACTGAAAATAAGATAGAACTTTAATCATAGAATATAATAGTTTTTATCCTAAACTATAATGAGCCGTCAACTCAAGAATTTATAAGCTCTAAACTAATTTTTGCATATTTTCAATCAGTCCTTCTCATTTGTGTCAATCATCATCATGAACACAATAAATCAAACAATTTAAATCTTATTACCAATCAATAAAAACCTTTTGAAATTGGATGTTATTTCCTTATTTAGCATTGAAAATTTGTCTTCTCATCTTCTTCTAAGCTCATTCACCTTTCAAAACATTTCATCAACCTTCTCAATCATTACATATAATCAAGTTTATTGAGTTGATTTAAAACTAAATTAGTCTTTTTCAAGGAAATTTATAATTTAACTATGAACAATTCGATAACATAATCAATTTAAAACTCATTCATCTTTGATCTTCAGCCACAAAGGTGACTTGAAAAAAAATTGTATAAACTTTCTAATTTTATTTTGATCCTATTAGGTATTTACCAAAATAAATTGAAACTATTTAAATGCCATTCTATTTTAATAACACAAGAAAATACTTACCTTTAGGACATTCTAAAATTATATTTGTTTAACTAGTTTCTACTATAAAATTTAAAAGAAACATCTGTAAAGACCATCATCCACTTCTCATTATCTTTTATCGACTAAAATGATGTAAGACCAAACATTATAAAAGTAAGCATGCATATAAACACATTTTAAGCCTTATGATAAAATCTAATGTATTATATGTAGGTATATTTTAAATTTAAACATTGTAAATATCATTCATAGAAGGTAAAATTCAACACAAACATATTTTATGACTCTTATGCCACATGCACTGACTTGAAAATTCACACATCATAATTACTGACCAATTTTGATCCAAAAATCAGAAGTTTTGGTTGATAAATATCACAATAACATAGAAATAACACAGTAACAATGAATTCTCTGAGAAGAGATGTAGTATTACTCAAAATCGCAATACAAATATATGCTTATCTCTGGGAAGAGATGTCTTTCTTCACATTTCAGGTTACCTCTTCTTTTATACACAATTTGAAAGCATGGGGAGGATGTGGAAGGTCACCAATCTTGAGGGAGATGAAGTGGTATGACTTCCAATATTTAAAACAATACATAATTCGAGTAATTACTATTTTTAGAAATTTACTATCTTTAGACAACACTATTAAAATTGAAATTTGAGGCACTTCTGTTGGGTTTTCGGGGGTCAAACTTCATTGAGCAAAGCTCAATGCCATTCCACGATGTTCCCCTCGTTCTTAGCTTTCCAACGGTTCAAACGGCGAGTCAATTGGAGCTACGGTGCAAAAGTTATGGCTCCCGGAAGTTCCGTCATCAATTGGGGTGGAACTGTTACCCGAATTGTCGCCTAAATTGATGCCTGGATCATTCCTCCCTCCTTGAAAAGCAATGGTCCCCATTGCATCAATGCTCCCCATCAGGTGTGGTAGTTGTTTCTTGATTTGATTCTCTGTGAGCCACTCACCTTGATGGCTAAGCTGGCCCCTTTTGACCACTCGATAAAGCGGAATAGAACGTCCTCTGGTTGTCTTCATCCAGGTATCCACAATCTGATCCTCTTCCACTGGAGCAAAACTTTGTGGATCAAGTTCATCAATGTTGAGTTGTTCTGCTACAATTGAAGTGTCCAAGAGAGGTGGATGATATGGCTTGAGGAGCTCCACATTGAATATTGGGTGCAGATCAAGGTAGGCTGGGAGGTTCAACTCAAAAGCATTTTCTCCAACTCTTCTGGTGATGGTGTATGAACCATATCGTAGAGGCTGAATCTTTCTATGTGGGCCTGCAAGTCGTTCCTTCTAGAGCCGCAACCAGACCTTGTCACAAACAGCAAAATGGTGTGCAATCCTATGTTTATCATGGCGTTGTTTATACTTTTGATTCATCTTCTCCAAGATGTCATGAACTTGTTGCTGGAGGTGTGGCATTTGTTCAATAAACTTTGTACCTTTTGCTGCCTTAGATCTTCCATGAGGTGTGTATTCCATGGTGGAAAATGGAACTGCTATATCAACTGGTGCCATGGGTTGGAACCCAAAACATACTTGGAATGGACTATGCTTGGTCTAGTTGTGCAGTGCCCGATTGTATCCATGTTGTATGAAAAGAAGTCCCTCATCCCATGTGCATGGATGTTTGGAGTGGTACATTCAAATCATGTGAACAATCAAGCGGTTTACCACCTCTGTTTGACCATTAGTCTATGGATGGAAGGCTGTGGACTTCATCAGCTTAGTATCCATCATCTTCCATAAAGTGGACCAAAAGATGCTCAAGAACCTGCTATCTCGATCTGAGACAATGGACTTGGGAAGACCAAAATGGAGCCATACATGACTAAAATATAGTTGAGCAGTTTCCTTAGCAGATATATTTTTTTTACAGGTAATCATGATAGCCATTTTTGAAAAATGATGAACTACCACAAAAATATAGTCCTTACCATGTTTTGAAGTGGGCAAACCTGATAGAAAATCCATTGAGATGGAATCCCGAGGCCTGGTTGGTTCTGGCAATGTCATGTACAATCCTTGCTTCTTATTTGTCAGCTTGGCTATCACACGTGGGGTGCAAGATTTGAGATATCTTTCCACATCCTTTCGCATATGGGGCCAGTAGAAGTGTTTTTGAAGAACTGCCAATGTTTTCTCAATACCAAAGTGTCCCGCTGTCCTACTGAAGTGTGCTTCCCATATCATCTTTTGTTGCTCTACAACTAGAACACAGATGTGTCCCATATGACAGAGGACATTATTTTGCAAATAGAAATCAGAACATGTGTACCTTTTTGAAGTGCTTGGTATGTAGCTACAAAGGTAGGATCTGCTTCATACAGGGTACCCCAAGTGGCAGTCTCATGTCCGCACAGGTCCAAAACTATTGTGAGTGTAGTAATTGGTGGGCAGCTCAGACAATCTATAGCTGTATTTGAGCTCCCCTTTTTGTGTTTGATTATCAGGTGGAATTGCTGAAGATATGTGGCCCACTTCTGATGCCTCTCATTTCGGAGCTTGCTTTGTGTCTGGATGAATTCCAATGGTCTGTGGTCAGTGTGGATGACCATTTCCTTTCCCAAGATGTAGTGTTTCCATTGTTTGTAGGCTTGCACAATGTGATAGAGCTCCTTATCATATGTTGGATATTTCCTGACTGTATCAGTGAAAGTTTCACTGTGATATGCAACAGGATGGCCATGTTGCATGATGACAGCTCCCATGGCATATTTAGATGCATCTGTCATTAACTCAAAAGGTTGATGCAAATCTGGCAAGGCAAGAACAGTGGCCGAGCAGAGTCTGTTCTTCAAATTCTCAAATGCCCTTTGCTATATTTCACCCCACTGAAATGTAGCATTTGCTCCTCCTTTAGTCACTTGGGTTAGTGACCAAGCAACATGTGAAAATCCAAGAACAAACCTGCGGTAGAAATTTGCAAGACCCAAAAAGCTACGAAGCTCTATGAGGGTCCTTGGTGTGGGCCATTCTCGAATAACCCGAATCTTTTTTGGATCAACATGGACCCTTTCTGCATTCACAACATACCCGAGGTACTGAATTGTTGTCATCCCGAATGTGCATTTGTCAAGATTTGCATACAACTTGTGCTCCCGAAGAGTTTGAAGCACCTTACGAACATGTTGCAAATGTTCTTCCCATGTTCTGCTATAGATGAGTATGTCATCTAAGTAGACAACCACAAATGAGTTGGTGAAGGGTCGTAGGATGTCATCCATCATCCTCATGAAGGTTGTAGGTGCATTAGTTAAGCCAAAAGGCATAACCAACCATTCAAAGAGCCCCTCCTTAGATTTGAATGCAGTCTTCCAGACATCAGTGGGATCGATGGGAATTTGGTGATAACTAGATTTGAGATCAATTTTGGTGAAGAACTTCACACCATGGAGCTGGTCCAGCAGGTCATCAATCCTGGGGAGAGGATAGTGGTTCTTCACAGAGATTTTATTCAGGGCTCGATAGTCAATACAAAGCCTCCATGTTCCATCTTTCTTCGGTGCCAAGATAATTGGGATACCACAAGGTGAAGAGCTTGGCCTGATGTGACCCTTTTGGATCAATTCTTGAATCTGTCTTTTTATCTCATCATTCTCCAAATCTGATTTGCGATACACAGGACTGTTAGGCAAAGGTGATCCTGGGATCAAATCGATAGAATGTTTTACCTGGCAATGTAGTGAAACTCCTGTGGGTGACTTGAATAAGTCATCATATTCTCCTGTGATGCATCCTATCTACTTTTGTTGTTGTGTTGATTACGTAGTCAGGACTGCAACATCAGCCTTCGTGGATTTTTGTGGCTTGACCACCATGAGGACAAATTGCTTTGTTTTCTCCACCAATCTCTTACATTGCTTCGCACTGACCAGGGAGACAGATGTGGGAGGTGGTACCTCTAGTACCCTATAGCACCATTTTCCAAGGGTGAGGGTAATCTTTCAGGTCCGTGATTCATAGATGCCATGTCTCTCATACATGAATGGCTGACCAAGGAGTACATCACAAACATCTAGATTGACTACATCACACAAGACTTCATCTTGGAATGGTTTTATGGCATATGAAAGAAGACACTGATGGGTGACACGGAGGTCTCTCCCTGGGCTTAGCCATCCAATACTATAGGGCTTTAGATGAGGCTTCACAGATAGATTTAGACTTTTCACAACTTTAGCAGAGATTAAATTCTTTTCACTCCCACTATCAAGAATGAAATGTAAAGGCGTACCTTTTACCCATAGTTTGGAGTGGAACAATCTCTCCTTGTCATCTAGTCTTTCCACACGATTCTGTGATGAAGGGACAATGGTGTCGGGATCAGCATCTATAATTTATTCTTTGTCCTCTTCGACTGTGGGTTGTGTATGAGGCAGAGCAGTGGACGTCAAGTATTGTGACTCAGAAAGCAATGACTTGATGGCTCGACATTCTTCTTTGGAATGAGTCCCAATTTTGTGGTAATCACACCATTTTCCAGCCTTCCCTTTCTAGGATTTCTTATCCTGGAACTCCTTTTGCTTCCAGTTTGGGCCTCGTGTTTGACCTCCCTTATCACTTTTCCATTTTGAGGGTTGACTGTTCGTATTCTTTCTGCCATTCTTCTGTTCAATCTTCACTGCAAATTTGTATGCCTCACCGAGGGTTTCCAAATTGAAGAGTTCCATTTCCCATAGTATGTACCATTGTAGTCCACCATGATATTTGAGAGTCTTATGTTTCTCACTTTCTTGAATACCCAACCTTGCAGATAAAAAATGAAAAGTGTCTGTGTAATCTTGAACAGATTGGTCCTTACCTTGGCAAAGTTGTTGCCACTGTATGTAGAGATCATCATATGCTCCGATGGGGTAGTACTCTTCTTTCACTGCTTCTACAAAATCATCCCAGGTAGGTTCCAGCTCAAGGCCAATGTCATCTGTGCTGAACCTCTTTTTACACACTTCCCACTAGTTTTTCACAGGCAATGTTGATTTCAAAAGAGCAAAAGTAATCTTTTCTCCATCGGTGAACTTATTTACAGAGAAGTAGGAGGACAGTTGATGTAACCAATTTTCTACTGCATCAGCATTGATTTTACCTTCGAATGTAGGAATATCAAAATTTACCTAGACCTTGAAGGGTGTTGGGGCACTGAAAGGTTGTTCCCTGGATGAGGAGCCAGGAAGTGGAGCCGCGGAGCCAGGATTTCCCATCGGAAGTGTTTGAAGAATTTGGGCAAATTGTTGCAGCATCTGTGCTTTTTGCCATTGGAGGGCCTCATTCAACATTTCCTTAAAAGGATCAGATGTCTCGGTGTCGTCTGCCATTTGAGGTCATTTGGAGCGAACAGGTGGAAAATTTGGAAGCTCTATTGTTTCCCACCCAAGCTTCTTATAGCCTGACCTCGTCCTCGGGATCATACACTCTCAAGAAAAATCGTTCTGATACCAATGATCCAAAACTCAGAAGTTTTGGTTGATAAATATCACAATAACATAGAAATAACACAGTAACAATGAATTCTCTAAGAAGAGATGTAGTATTACTCAAAATCGCAATACAAATATATGCTTATCTCTGGGAAGAGATGTCTGTCTTCACATTTCAAGTTACCTCTTCTTTTATACACAATTTGAAAGCATGGGGAGGATGTGGAAGGTCACCAATCTCGAGGGAGATGAAGTGGTACGACTTCCAATATTTAAAACAATACATAATTCGAGGAATTACTATTTTTAGAAACTTACTATTTTTAGACAGCACTATTAAAATTGAAATTTGAGGCACTTCCATTGCGTTTTCGGAGGTCAAACTTCATTGAGCATAGCTCAATGCCATTTCACAATGTTCCCCTCATTCTTAGCTTTCCAACGGTTCAAACGACGAGTCAATTGGAGCTATGGTGCAAAAGTTATGGCTCCCGAAAGTTCCATCATCAATTGGGGTGGAACTGTTACCCGAATTGTCGCCTAAATTGATCCCTGGATCATTCCTCCCTCCTTGAAAAGCAATGGTCCCCATTGCGTCAATGCTCCCCATCAGGTGTGGTAGTTGTTTCTTGATTTTATTCTCTGTGAGCCACTCACCTTGATGGCTAAGCTGGCCCCTTTTGACCACTCGATAAAGCCGAATAGAACGTCCTCTGGTTGTCTTCATCTAGGTATCCACAATCTAATCCTCTTCCACTAGAGCAAAACTCTGTGGATCAAGTTCATCAATGTTGAGTTGTTCTGCTACAACTGAAGTGTCACAGAGAGGTGGATGATATGGCTTGAGGAGCTCCACATTGAATATTGGGTGCAGACCAAGGTAGGCTGGGAGGTTCAACTCAAAAGCATTTTCTCCAACTCTTCTGGTGATGGAGTATGGACCATATCGTAGAGGCCGAATCTTTCTATGTGGGCCTGCAAGTCATTCCTTCTGGAGCCACAACCAGACCTTGTCACCCATAGCAAAATGGTGTGCAATCCTGTGTTTATCATGGCATTATTTGTACTCTGATTCATCTTCTCAAAGATGTCACGAACTTGTTGCTGGAGGTGTTGCATTTGTTCAATAAACTTTGTAGCTTTCGCTGCCTCAGATCTTCCATGAGGTGTGTATTCCATGGTGGAAAATGGAACTGCTATATCAACTGGTGCCATGGGTTGGAACCCAAAACATACTTGGAATGGACTGTGCTTGGTCGAGCTGTGCAGTGCCCGATTATATCCATGTTGTATGAAAAGAAGTCCCTCATCCCATGTGCGTGGATGTTTGGAGTGGTACATCCGAATCATGTGAACAATCAAGCGGTTTACCACCTCTGTTTGACCATCAGTCTGTGGATGGAAGGCTGTGGACTTCATCAGCTTAGTATCCATCATCTTCCATAGAGTGGACTAGAAGATGTTCAAGAACCTGCTATCTCGATCTGAGACAATGGACTTGGGAAGACCAAAATGGAGCCATACATGACTAAAATATAGTTGAGCAGTTTCCTCAGCAGATATATTTTTTTACAGGCAATCATGAAAGCCATTTTTGAAAAATGATCAACTACCACAAAAATACAGTCCTTACCATGTTTTGAAGTGGGCAAATCTGATAGAAAATCCATTGAGATGGATTCCAAAGGCCTGGTTCGTTCTGGCAATAGCGTGTACAATCCTTGCTTCTTATTTGTCGGCTTGGCTATCTTACATGGGGTGCAAGATTTGGGATATCTTTCCACATCCTTTCACATATGGGGCCAGTAGAAGTGTTTTTGAAGAACTGCCAATGTTTTCTCAATACCAAAGTGTCCAGCTGTCCTACTGAAGTGTGCTTCCCATATCATCTTTTGTTGCTCTGCAACTGGAACACATATGTGTCCCATATGACAGAGGACATTATTTTGCAAATAGAAATCAAAAACATGTGTACCTTTTTGAAGTGCTTGGTATGTAGCCGCAAAGGTAGGATCTGCTTCATACAGGGTACCCCAAGTGGCAGTCTCATGTCCACACAGGTCCAAAACTATAGTGAGTGCAGTAATTGGTGGGTGGCTCAGACAATCTGTAGCTGTATTTAAGTTCCCCTTTTTGTGTTTGATTATCAGGTGGAATTGCTGAAGATATGTGGCCCACTTCTGATGCCTCTCATTTCGGAGCTTGCTTTGTGTCTGGATGAATTCCAATGGTATGTGGTCAGTGTGGATGACCGTTTCCTTTCCCAAGATGTAGTGTTTCCATTATTTGCAGGCTTGCACAATGGCATAGAGTCCTCATCATATGTTGGATATTTCCTGACTGTATCAGTGAAAGTTTCACTGTGATATGCAACAAGATGGCCATGTTGCATGATGACAGCTCCCATGGCATATTCAGATGCATCTGTCATTAACTCAAAAGGTTGATGCAAATCTGGCAAGGCAAGAACAGGGGCCGAGCAGAGTCTATTCTTAAAATTCTCAAATGCCCTTTGTTGTATTTCACCCCACTGAAATGTAGCTTTTGCTCCTCCTTTAGTCACTTGGGTTAGTGACCAAGCAACATGTGAAAATCCAAGAACAAACCTGCGGTAGAAATTTGCAAGACCTAAAAAGCTACGAAGCTCTCTGAGGGTCCTTGGTGTGGGCCATTCTCGAATAACCGGAATCTTTTTTGGATCAACATGGACCCCTTCTGCATTCACAACATACCCGAGGTACTGAATTGTTGTCATCCCAAATGTGCATTTGTCAAGATTTGCATACAACTTGTGCTCCCGAAGAGTTTGAAGCACCTTACAAACATGTTGCAAATGTTCTTCCCACGTTCTGCTATAGATGAGTATGTCATCTAAGTAGACAACCACAAATGAGTTGGTGAAGGGTCGTAGGATGTCATCCATCATCCTCATGAAGGTTGCAGGTGCATTAGTTAAGCCAAAAGGCATAACCAACCATTCAAAGAGCCCCTCCTTAGATTTGAATGCAGTCTTCCAGACATCAGTGGGATCGATGGGAATTTGGTGATAACCAGATTTGAGATCAATTTTGGTTAAGAACTTCGCACCACGGAGCTGGTCTAGCAGGTCATTAATCCTGGGGAGAGGATAGCGGTTCTTCACAGAGATTTTATTCAGGGCTCGATAGTCAATACAAAGCCTCCATGTTCCATCTTTCTTCAGTGCCAAGACAATTGGGCTACCACAAGGTGAAGAGCTTGGCCTGATGTGACCCTTTTGGATCAATTCTTGAATCTGTCTTTTTATCTCATCATTCTCCAAAACTGATCTGCGATACACAAGACTGTTAGGCAAAGGTGATCCTGGGATCAAATCGATAGAATGTTTTACCTGGCAATGTAGTGGAACTCCTATGGGTGACTTGAATAAGTCATCATATTCTCCTGTGATGTATCCTATCTGCATCTGTTGTTGTGTTGATTGTGTAGTCAGGACTGCAACATCGGCCTTCGTGGATTTCTGTGGCTTGACCACCATGAGGACAAATTGCTTTGTTTTCTCCACCAATCTCTTACATTGCTTCACACTGATTAGGGAGATATATGTGGGAGGTGGTACCTCTGGTACCCTATAACGCCATTTCCCAAGGGTGAGGGTAATCCTTTGGGTCCGTGATTCATAGATGCCATGTTGGTCATACATGAATGGCTGACCAAGGAGTACATCACAAACATCTAGATTGACTACATCACACAAGACTTCATCTTGGAATGGTTTTATGGCATATGAAAGAAGACACTGATGGGTGACACAGAGGTCTCTCCCTGGGCTTAGCCATCCAATACTATAGGGCTTTGGATGAGGCTTCACAGATAGATTTAGACTTTTCACAACTTTAGCAAAGATTAAATTCTTTTGACTCCCACTATCAAGAATGAAATGTAAAGGCATACCTTTTACCCATAGTTTGGAGTGGAACAATCTCTCCTTGTCATCTGGTCTTTCCCCACGATTCTGTGATGAAGCGACAATGGTGTTAGGCTCTGCATCTACAATTTCTTCTTTGTCCTCTTCGACTGTGAATTGTGTATGAGGTAAAGTAGTGGACGTCGAGTATTGTGACTCAGAAAACAATGACTTGATGGCTCGACATTCTTCTTTGGAATGAGTCCTAATTTTGTGGTAATCACACCATTTTCCAGCCTTCCCTTTCTGGGATTTCTTATCCTAGAACTCCTTTTGCTTCCAATTTGGGCCTCGTGTTTGACCTTCCTTATCACTTTTCCATTTTGAGGGTTGACTCTTTGTATTCTTTCTGCCATTCTTCTGTTCAATCTTCACTGCAAATTTGTATGCCTCACCAAGGGTTTCCAAATTGAAGAGTTCCATCTCGCCACATATGTACCATTGTAGTCCACCATGATATTTGAGAGTCTTATTTTTCTCACTTTCTTGAATGCCCAACCTTGTAGACAAAGAATGAAATGTGTCTGTGTAATCTTGAACAGATTGGTCCTTACCTTGGCGAAGTTGTTGCCACTATATGTAGAGATCATCATATGCTCTGATGGGGTAGTACTCTTCTTTCACTGCTTCTACAAAATAATCCTAGGTAGGTTCCACCTCAAGGCCAATGTCATCTGTGCTGAACCTCTTTTTACACAATTCCCACTTGTTTTTCACAGGCAATGTTGATTTCAAAAGAGCAAAAGTAATCTTTTCTCCATCGGTGAACTTATTTACAGAGAAGTAGGAAGACAGTTGATCTAACCAATTTTCTACTGCATCAGCATTGATTTTACCTTCAAATGTAGGAATATCAAAATTTACCTAGACCTTGAAGGGTGTTGGGGCACTGAAAGGTCATTCCCTGGATGAGGAGCTAGGAAGTGGAGCCTCGGAGCCAGGATTTCCCATCGGAAGTGTTTGAAGAATTTGGGCAAATTGTTGCAGCATCTGTGCTTGTTGCCATTGGAGGGCCTCATTCACCATTTCCTTAAAAGGATCGGATGTCTCAGTGTCGTCCGCCATTTGAGGTCGTTTGGAGCGAACAGGTGGAAAATTTGGAACCTCTGTTATTTCCCACCCAAGCTTCTTATAGCCTGACCTCGTCCTCGGGATCATACACTCTCAAGACAAACTGCTCTGATACCACTAATCCAAAACTCAGAAGTTTTGGTTGATAAATATCACAATAACATAGAAATAACACAGTAAGAATGAATTCTCTGAGAAGAGATGTAGTATTACTCAAAATCGCAATACAAATATATGCTTATCTCTGGGAAGAGATGTTTGTCTTCACATTTCAGGTTACCTCTTCTTTTATACACAATTTGAAAGCATGGGGAGGATGTGGAAGGTCACCAATATTGAGGGAGATGAAGTGGTATGACTTCCAATATTTAAAACAATACATAATTCGAGGAATTACTATTTTTAGAAACATACTATTTTTAGACAGCACTATTAAAATTGAAATTTGAGGCACTTCCGTTGGGTTTTGGGGGGTCAAAATTCATTGAACAAAGATCAATGCCATTTCACAACTTTCCCCTCGTTCTTAGCTTTCCAACGGTTCAAACGGCGAGTCAATTGGAGCTACGGTGCAAAAGTTATGGCTCCCGGAAGTTCCGTCATCAATTGGGGTGGAACTGTTACCCGAATTGTCGCCTAAATTGATGCCTGGATCATTCCTCCCTCCTTGAAAAGCAATGGTCCCCATTGCGTCAATGCTCCCCATCAGGTGTGGTAGTTGTTTCTTGATTTGATTCTCTGTGAGCCACTCACCTTGATGGCTAAGCTGGCCCCTTTTGACCACTCGATAAAGTGGAATAGAACGTCCTCTGGTTGTCTTCATCTAGGTATCCACAATCTGATCCTCTTCCACTGGAGCAAAACTCTGTGGATCAAGTTCATCAATGTCAAGTTGTTCTGCTACAACTGAAGTGTCCAAGAGAGGTGGATGATATGGCTTGAGGAGCTCCACATTGAATATTGGGTGTAGACCAAGGTAGGCTGGGAGGTTCAACTCAAAAGCATTTTCTCCAACTCTTCTGGTGATGGTGTATGGACCATATCGTAGAGGCCAAATCTTTTTGTGTGGGCCTGCAAGTCATTCCTTCTAGAGTCATACAGAAGATGCTCAAGAACCTGCTATCTCGATCTGAGACAATGGACTTGGGAAGACCAAAATGGAGCCATACATGACTAAAATATAGTTGAGCAGTTTCCTCAGCAGATATATATTTTTTACAGGCAATCATGATAGCCATTTTTGAAAAATGATGAACTACCACAAAAATATAGTCCTTACCATGTTTTGAAGTGGGCAAACTTGATTGAAAATCCATTGAGACAGATTCCCAAGGCCTGGTTGGTTTTGGCAATGGCGTGTACAATCCTTACTTCTTATTTGTCGGCTTGGCTATCGCACATGGGGTGCAAGATTTGAGATATCTTTCCACATCCTTTTGCATATGGGGCCAGTAGAAGTGTTTTTGAAGAACTGCCAATGTTTTCTCAATACCAAAGTGTCCAGCTGTCCTATTGAAGTGTGCTTCCCATATCATCTTTTGTTGCTCTGCAACTGGAACACAGATGTGTCCCATATGACAAAGGACATTATTTTGCAAATAGAAATCAGAAACATGTGTACCTTTTTGAAGTGCTTGGTATGTAGCCGTAAAGGTAGGATCTGCTTCATACAGGGTACCCCAAGTGGCAGTCTCATGCCCACACAGGTCCAAAACTATTGTGAGTGCAGTAATTGGTGGGTGGCTTAGACAATCTGCAGCTGTATTTGAGCTCTCCTTTTTGTGTTTGATTATCAGGTGGAATTGCTGAAGATATGTGGCCCACTTTTGATGCCTCTCATTTCGGAGCTTGCTTTGTGTCTGGATGAATTCCAATGGTATGTGGTCAGTGTGGATGACCGTTTCCTTTCCCAAGATGTAGTGTTTCCATTGTTTGCAGGCTTGCACAATGGCATAGAGTCCTTATCATGTGTTGGATATTTCCTGACTGTATCAGTGAAAGTTTCACTGTGATATGCAACAAGATGGCCATGTTGCATGATGACAGCTCCCATGGCATATTCAGATGCATCTGTCATTAACTCAAAAGGTTGATGCAAATCTGGCAAGGCAAGAACAGGGGCCGAGCAGAGTCTATTCTTAAAATTCTCAAATGCCCTTTGTTGTATTTCACCCCACTGAAATGTAGCTTTTGCTCCTCCTTTAGTCACTTGGGTTAGTGACCAAGCAACATGTGAAAATCCAAGAACAAACCTGCGGTAGAAATTTGCAAGACCTAAAAAGCTACGAAGCTCTCTGAGGGTCCTTGGTGTGGGCCATTCTCGAATAACCTGAATCTTTTTTGGATCAACATGGACCCCTTCTGCATTCACAACATACCCGAGGTACTGAATTGTTGTCATCCCAAATGTGCATTTGTCAAGATTTGCATACAACTTGTGCTCCCGAAGAGTTTGAAGCACCTTACAAACATGTTGTAAATGTTCTTCCCACGTTCTGCTATAGATGAGTATGTCATCTAAGTAGACAACCACAAATGAGTTGGTGAAGGGTCGTAGGATGTCATCCATCATCCTCATGAAGGTTGCAGGTGCATTAGTTAAGCCAAAAGGCATAACCAACCATTCAAAGAGCCCCTCCTTAGATTTGAATGCAGTCTTCCAGACATCAGTGGGATCGATGGAAATTTGGTGATAACCAGATTTGAGATCAATTTTGGTGAAGAACTTCTCACCACGGAGCTGGTCCAGCAGGTCATCAATCCTGGAGAGAGGATAGCGGTTCTTCACAGAGATTTTATTCAGGGCTCGATAGTCAATACAAAGCCTCCATGTTCCATCTTTCTTCGGTGCCAAGACAATTAGGCTACCACAAGGTGAAGAGCTTGGCCTGATGTGACCCTTTTGGATCAATTCTTGAATCTGTCTTTTTATCTCATCATTCTCCAAAACTGATCTGCGATACACAAGACTGTTAGGCAAAGGTGATCCTGGGATCAAATCGATAGAATGTTTTACCTGGCAATGTAGTGGAACTCCTATGGGTGACTTGAATAAGTCATCATATTCTCCTGTGATGTATCCTATCTGCTTCTGTTGTTGTGTTGATTGCGTAGTCAGGACTGCAACATCGGCCTTCGTGGATTTCTGTGGCTTGACCACCATGAGGACAAATTGCTTTGTTTTCTCCACCAATCTCTTACATTGCTTCACACTGATTAGGGAGATAGATGTGGGAGGTGGTACCTCTGGTACCCTATAACGCCGTTTCCCAAGGGTGAGGGTAATCCTTTGGGTCCGTGATTCATAGATGCCATGTCGGTCATACATGAATGGCTGACCAAGGAGTACATCACAAACATCTAGATTGACTACATCACACAAGACTTCATCTTGGAATGGTTTTATGGCATATGAAAGAAGACACTGATGGGTGACACAGAGGTCTCTCCCTGGGCTTAGCCATCCAATACTATAGGGCTTTGGATGAGGCTTCACCAATAGATTTAGACTTTTCACAACTTTAGCAGAGATTAAATTCTTTTGACTCCCACTATCAAGAATGAAATGTAAAGGCGTACCTTTTACCAATAGTTTGGAGTGGAACAATCTCTCCTTGTCATCTGGTCTTTCCCCACGATTCTGTGATGAAGCAACAATGGTGTCAGGCTCAGCATCTACAATTTCTTCTTCGTCCTCTTTGACTGTGGGTTGTGTATGAGGCAGAGTAGTGGACGTCGAGTATTGTGACTCAGAAAGCAATGACTTGATGGCTCGACATTCTTCTTTGGAATGAGTCCCAGTTTTGTCGTAATCGCACCATTTTCCAGCCTTCCCTTTTTGGGATTTCTTATCCTGGAACTCCTTTTGCTTCCAATTTGGGCCTCGTGTTTGACCTTCCTTATCACTTTTCCATTTTGAGGGTTGACTCTTTGTATTCTTTCTGCCATTCTTCTGTTCAATCTTCACTGCAAATTTGTATGCCTCACTGAGGGTTTCCAAATTGAAGAGTTCCTTTTCCCCCCATATGTACCATTGTAGTCCACCACAATATTTGAGAGTCTTATGTTTCTCACTTTCTTGAATGCCCAACCTTGCAGGGAAAGAATGAAAAGTGTCTGTGTAATCTTGAACAGATTGGTCCTTACCTTGGCGAAGTTGTTGCCACTGTATGTAGAGATCATCATATGCTCCGATGGGGTAGTAATCTTCTTTCACTGGTTCTACAAAATCATCCCAGGCTGGTTCCACCTCAAGACCAATGTCATCTTTGTTGAACCTCTTTTTACACACTTCCCACCAGTTTTTCACAGGAAATGTTGATTTCAAAAGAGCAAAAGTAATCTTTTCTCCATCGGTGAACTTATTTACAGAGAAGTAGGAAGACAGTTGATCTAACCAATTTTCTACTACATCAACATTGATTTTACCTTCAAATGTAGGAATATCAAAATTTACCTGGACCTTGAAGGGTGTTGGGGCACTGAAAGTTTGTTCCCTGGATGAGGAGCCAGGAAGTGGAGCCGCGGAGCCAGGATTTCCCATCGAAAGTGTTTGAAGAATTTGGGCAAATTATTGCAGCATCTGTGCTTGTTGCCATTGGAGGGCCTCATTCACCATTTCCTTTAAAGGATCAGATGTCTCGGTGTCTTCTGCCATTTGAGGTCATTTGGAGCGAACAGGTGGAAAATTTGGAAGCTCTGTTGTTTCCCACCCAAGCTTCTTATAGCCTGACCTCGTCCTCGGGATCATACACTCTCAAGACAAACCGCTCTGATACCACTGATCCAAAACTCAGAAGTTTTGGTTGATAAATATCACAATAACATAGAAATAACACAGTAACAATGAATTCTCTGGGAAGAGATGTAGTATTACTCAAAATCGCAATACAAATATATGCTTATCTCTGGGAAGAGATGTCTGTCTTCACATTTCAAGTTACCTCTTATTTTATACACAATTTGAAAGCATGGGGAGGATGTGGAAGGTCACCAATCTAGAGGGAGATGAAGTGGTAGGACTTCCAATATTTCAAACAATACATAATTCGAGGAATTACTATTTTTAGAAACTTACTATTTTTAGACAGCACTATTAAAATTGAAATTTGAGGCACTTCCGTTGGGTTTTCGGAGGTCAAACTTCATTTATCAAAGCTCAATGCCATTTCACGACGTTCCCCTCGTTCTTAGCTTTCCAACGGTTCAAACGGCGAGTCAATTGGAGCTACGGTGCAAAAGTTATGGCTCCCGAAAGTTCTGTCATCAATTGGGGTGGAACTGTTACCCGAATTGTCGCCTAAATTGATGCCTGGATCAAATTTAAATCTATTCAAATTGATCACCCTGTATAAATAAAAAAATGTCATGGTATTATTATGTGGTCATGACATACCCTATATGGTCCCTATAGTCTTCATTTAACCATGTTACCATGGTTTAAGGTTAGTTTGGAGAAGTTAAGGTAAAGTTATATTTTAGTAATATAGTGATCTAGGGATGTAATGAGGAAATAAGTCATGGTAAAGTTGTGTCATAACTGATTAGGGTTTGATTTAATCCATTTCATGTGTTAAACATCCTTTCACAATGTTTCATAAAATTTTGAAATGTCTGAGGATCATTTGTTAGCTCTATGGTGTAAAAAACTCATATAAATAGATTTTTAGATAAATTTGTGTGTGTAAAATATACCCTATATAAAAAATATATAAAATACACTTTCCAAGGAGAATATAATATTTAATTAACTATCACACCTACCATAGGAATTTAAAAAGTCAAATTCTTGATTTTCAATGCTAGTTTGAGGAGTAGGAGGAAGTTTTATAGACTCTTGAAGTCACTTAAAAGAGAATTTTTTTTTATATCATACTTTGGAATTAAAATGGTTAGGAAAAATAACTGTAATAATTTTCAAGCCATAGTTTCAATATTTTCTCTCTCTCCTTCACCATCCCCTTCATAAGCTAGTGAAGGCCAACTTCAAGTAAATGGTACAAGCCATATAGGTAGATTAGGGGGCTGAAATTTTGGAAATTTTTTTGGACCCCTAATAGATTATAATTTTTGTCCTTGGTAGTTGGATTTGTGCTCTTATATTTATGAATAATTGCTAAGATCCCAAATTGCTTTTTGAAGGAAGAAATCCCCACAGGCTGATTTTAGAATAATTCTAGAACAAATTGTGAATTGATGACTCCTTTTAATTAATTATAGTGAGTTATAAGATGTCTGTATATTCATCACATACATTCATAATTCATGGTGGCATGTGTGGATGTCCTTTTGGCATGAAAAGAGGTTTTTATGCATTATCTGTAAGTGAATATCATATTCTCTATGATTTTTGTGTTCCATAAGTTATTTAGGTGGTCAAATGCATTTGATTATTTCTCTATTTCATTATACTCTCTTATCAACTCATCTAAGGTCTTATAATTAGTCATGTAAATTGTAATAGTTTCAAATGGTCACATATCTCCATTGCAGCCAAGTATCTCTATGTATAGCAATTGAGGTGATTTCAATGGTTTGAATATGCATTTATAAAAGTTTGATAATTGAATTTTTTGGTATAATGTTTTAATTAAAATTAGGTAATGTTCATTGAGTATAACCATAATGTTTTGCACTTTTCATTTCTTCAAACTTCTCATACATAGAATTATATTAAATGGTCACCTACAAACCTGTAGGTCTACAACTTGACTACAGGTAAACGTTGTTAATGTATCAATAAAGTTTCTTAATCATAGGAAAATTATGTCAAATTCAAGTTGAAAAGTTATTAATTGATAAAGAATTAGAAGCACCTAAAGGATAGAGAGTTGATAACAAGTCAAGCTCTCATATATGCACATATATGACTATTTGTATGTCTTAATAGTGACATAGGTGGTGCATTTATTTGAAAGATGACATAAAATTGAAATTAATTAAGGAGGGTCTATTCAATAGGCTTTTCCACTATTAGAACACCATGGTATGTTGAAAAGGTCCTTTCCAAAACTAAAACACAATCAAGCCCTAGTAACATAGTCACCTTCACTTATTGGCAGACTGTATGTGGAATGATAGTGAACATAAAAGTTTGAAGATTATTTGAGAAAGCTATATGGATATTTAAAGTAGTGAAGAAATTACCTCTCTTGATGAATAACAATCATTATTAAGTGCCATGATGGGCTTGAAAAGGCATAATTCAAGATCATATTCAATCAAAATTTCAAGATAACTACCTACAATCAGTTAAAGTTTTAAGGACAATGAGAGGGTTTTATACTCTCATGAAACATGATGAAATAGAGCCATAATGAAGTTGAGGATTGAATGTCAAGACTATCTTCAAGATTACAAACTTAGATTTTCTAGACAACCACTTGTAGCCTATTAAAGTATTGATCTTAAGAAAACAATGAGAATGGAATTTGGATTTCAAGAGATTTGAAGGTGTCTTTAGATAAATTAAAAAATTATATAGAGCTATTTAAGGTTTTTATTACTGGTTCTAAATACCTAGAAAATGCCTAATATACAGTGAATCTTAGAAAAATAGTCATCTATAGGATTGCACAAAAAACAATGATGTATTTGCATGTTTTAAGGATGAAAATAAGATTAGGATTATTCTGAGATTGAAATAAAATAGTTATAAATATGAGATCTAAGTGACTACTAAGGTTTAATTGAAAATATAGGACATAAATTTAATTGGACATACACATTCCTTATTGGTAACTAGTCTGCCTAACCTGAGAGAAAATTTCATGTTACTATAAAGGGAAAAGTCTTTGTGGGAATAGGTTTAAGTAAACATGGTAATTTTAGAGTCCTAAAAATCTCCCTTGATGACCTTCGAACCTAATGGAAATATTTCATACCCTTCCTACCTAGTCTTGGAAAGAACACATGCCTACTCATCTTATAGGAGATTTTCTTGGTTTAAGAGAGGTTTAGAAACTATATGATGACTGATGGAGAGTAAAGAATGTGAAAAGGATTATGTAGTATGAGTATCACTCTAAAATAATCTTATATTAAGTAGACAAAATCACTACTGTCAAACCTCGTTAGGCCTATTAAGCTCTAAGTTGCATACACACTATATATAAATAATATAGACCTAGAAGTGGTAAAGTCGATAGGAGTTGAGATGGACTTTAGAGATCATAGAAATATGGTAAGAAAATAAATTTAAACATATCAAGATGTTCAGACATTTGAAATTGAAAAAAACATAAAATGACAACTCTGTTCAGATCCCTACACAGTCAAAAAGGACATACACAAGCCTATAGACAACCTTGAATAGATGGTGGTGAAGTCTGTTGAGTTGAGATGAACTTAAAACATGAGAGAATATGTTAAGTAACATGATAAAACCTTTATTGAGGTGATAAACATATGAAAGTGAGGGAAAATAGGTATGACAGTTATCTAGGGTCTCTTAGGTAGCTTGGTTTGAAAATCTTAGGTACTATTGAGTGGCATATGCAAGGATTTTGATGAAATTTTTTGACCCAATGAACATTTAAATGTGTCAAGAAGGACCTTAAAGAACTAATTAAGTTCACTTGAGCTTAAATCATCTCAATAAAATTCTTGATAACCCATTCTATTTTTTAGACATCTCAGAATGCTCACTTCCAACCCAAGAGGTCACTTTAATTTGCTTCATACGATTAGGATGATTTTCATAGGACATTGGGATCTTAGGTAAAGTTTAATACCATAATGTACTTCCATTTTTAAATTTTTTTGGAGGATTCATATATCCAACATTATGAATCATCCTTAAGAACCCAAGCCAATTTCAAGTGGCCTAGGAGAGCCATAAAGAGTTGATGAGAGAGAAATGAGATTCTATCTCTAGATTGACTAGACAAACTTCCAAACCACCCAAAACATGTTCAAGACTCAAATAATCATAATTTCATGTAATTTAATGATATAGTACTATATGAAACTATATAGAATAGGGATAAAAAAACTTATTTTATATATTTTCTAGTTCTGTACAGTGAGTCATAACTTCAAATATGGCATGGAGGTCAAGGGGGATGCTTTATAACTAGATCACACATGTTTTAGGGGGTTTTTAATGTGTGGGAATCCTATATAAGACTTTTTCAGTATCTTAGTAGGGAGGCATAATTGAGGCCTACTTAAGAGAAAGAGGGGGTAGAAAAGAACATCTCCACTCACTCTCAGAGCATGAAATTTAACCTAGAGTTATAAATACATAGTGTATAATGTAATATTCATTTAGATTTTAAAGATAATCTATAATTTTATATACACAAGGAGGTTTGTGTTGTTTTAGGGCCATAAAGAATGAGGTCTACTTGAAGATTTTGGTAGAGAATAACTTGTTGGGGCTATTTTGATGCCTCAAAATAGATTTTTACATGTCCAATGAAATATTAATAGTACATCCATGATGTTTTGATGAGCTAAAGTACCTAAACCAAGTTTTGACACTTGTGTGGAAAATAAACCTAAGGAGATGAATAGCCCTCTAGACACCTTACATGAGAAAAAGGTGATGTTTCAAAGAGAACTTGTTGGGTTTAGTTGATAGGTTTCAATAATATATAAAATAAGTAGAATAAATTGATTTGACCATCAATAAATCCACTTGTCCTTCAACATGTCAAGAAGAAGGGGAGTTTCAAGAAGCTAGCCAAGGTGTTAAATGAGCAATTTGAATTCCACACGACTTAGAGGGTCATATCATCTAAAGAAGAGCTACACATGGTATCTTGGACATATGGAGATAGTTATATAACTCATTTTATTATTTTAAATCATATGAAACTTTTCTTCTCTCTCTACTATAGACTTGTTCTCTTTTCTCTCACATTTTCTATATTTTTAGCCACTTTTAGATAAGTTGGTATCCTCCACCTAAATATGGCAAATCCCTACTCATTTACATCCACTGAGAAATAAATAATGATCTGGTTTACCTTCTCTATGAGTTATTTCAATGTCTTTGTTAGCTAGCTAATGTTTCTAAGTGATAGATTCTCTTCCTTAGCATGTTTTCCTTGTTTAAATTCATACTCAACTTTGAAAGTATATTTTAGGTATCTTGAAGTGTTTTAATGAAGAGTTTCAAGAGTTTTAGTGAGTTGTATTTTCATAAGTGTCAATTCATGATCTTGATTTTAGTCCTCCTAACTTATGTTAGCTTCACAAACCTCCATGAGAAATACTAATGCAAGGGCAATTTTAGAGTTGTGCCATGTGTAAGTTAGGCTTTTGCTTAAAGTGTCATTGAAATTGATTGGAGTGGTCAGGTTAAAATTGGTGCATTACCTTGTTAGGATATATTTTATTTATGTTCTCTTTCTCACTTTTCATCAAAATGATAAATTAGTTTAGTAATGAGTTTCAATAGATAAACCAAGGAAGCTAGTCCTAAAATACAGAGGCTTGAATCACTTAGAGATCACCCATGATCTAGATTCAATCCCACTCAATATCTAAAGTTGAGAGGGATTGAATAACCCTATAATTAGGTGAAATTTTGAGATATAACAGGTCTTACATGCTCGATGGGATTAAGGTCTAAAAGAGTGGAAAAATTATTGGTGTGTTCTTCTACCTCTCCATTTTTAGAAGCATTCAACAAACACCAATGACATCTTTGAATGAAATTAGCTAGTTATAAATAGCCTAGGTATTTATTGTGAGCAAATTTGATAAATATCTTATGTTTCATTTGACTAATGAAGTTATTAGAACAATCAATGGTTAAGTGGTATTATTTATGTACCCTTAACACTTTAAATTACATTGGTTAAATAATAATATATTTTATTATTTATTATGAGTTTATCTTCATATAAATAAATAATTAAATATATTAAATGACCTTTAGAAAGGTTAGACCCATTAATGTGGTGATTAAAAAAAAATATTTATAATAGGCAGATTACCTTGCCTATATAATAAAGAGTTTATATTATAAGATGTAATGAAAAAACAAGAAGTGAGAGGAAGTAAAACTATATTGGGTACTTGTTAGTTTATTATAATATGAATAATATTTGTAAGTTTTTTACCTCTTTGACATTTTTTCCACATATATCTATGTTGTGATGTGTTAAACTTTTCTCTCATTATTTCATGGTGAATGTCTTTGCTATTGGTCTCACATCTAGATCTAGGGTTCCTATGCAATCATATTATTTGTTTTGTCATGGTATCATAGATAGTTGATGTGTGATCAAGTGGAAATATCATAGATCAAAGTTTTTTAGCTTATGTTCAAGCCTATATTCATTTATTTTTTAAGCCATGGTATGTTCGTAAAAAAATTTAAGCTTCTCTTTCTATAGGAAATAAGTTATTCTAGTTTTTTCTCTCTTAAAAGCCTAGAAATCTCAGATCTATGCATTTTTTCATATTTTAAGTATAATTTCATGTCATAGATCTAAATGAAAATCTTAAAATGGGCTAATATTTTTTTTAAGTATTAATTTTTTTAAATATTTTCTTATTTTTTATTAATAATATGTATGAAGGTGGTTGAAGCTCTTTAGTTGTAGATCTAACACTTACAAAGAGTTAAAAATATTAAGAGAGCCAAAAAGTGAGAAAATCAATGTTTTGAAATTATTTTATGGCCTTTATATATCTTTATTTTAAAAAAATGTATAGTAAATATCTATTCTGGTCACTCTATTGGCTTTGTTTGATCATTTCTAAGCATTTTAAACTTTTATTTCACTTGATTTGGACTGTTGTATCTTATTTACAAAATTTCTCTCTTCCCAAATATAATTTTTTAACATGTGTGAGATAAAAATTAGAGAAATATCATATTTTGGGTAGTAAATCTTAGTTTTGTTTTTTTCATTTGCTTAATTTGACCATTTTCAAGTAATTTTGATATTTACTTTATCTGATTTGGTCTTCTACAATTTTTTCTCTCTCATCCCAAGCATAATTCTTCATCTTATATGGATATAGAGTAAGAAAAATATATAAATCATATATTCTTAGTTATTTTTTGAGATTTAAAGGTTGATTTCATGTTTTCTACAATATTTAAGCCTGTTGGAGCCATTTTCAGACCCTGAAGAGCATCAAAAAGACATATAGATTTTTTTACTTCTACCTGGGTGCCATAATAGTAGTAGGAGTATTAAAATACTATTTTACATTAAATAAATTATAGATATGGGTCTACCAATATCTTTATATGGCAATTTGCATGTGTTTTCAAGATTTACATCATTGAAAATAGATGTCTACAGCTCATGTAATCCTTCCCTACTCTCCACCTATGTCATACTTTTATATAAAATATGCTATACCAAGGAATTAACATGTATGTTAAAGTTTTAATGTAATTATTTTAAAAATAAAATATTTATTTAATTGGCTTTATTCCACCCAAACAGTGCACCCCACTTAAGTTTTTTAAAAAATCTTTTGTTTCAAATTTTAAATTAATGATTACATTTTACTATGAAAATATTTAATTATAGTTAATTTTTTTTTTAAAAGATCAAAAAAATATTAAACATAAGAGATAAGTTAGTGCTTAGTGGGTGAGTTGTAATTAGCTAATTTTTCATGCAAGCACATGGTGGGCCCTTATGTGTTCACTTATATTTTCTAAAAAAAAGATTAAAAAAATATTTATTTATTTTATTTATACAACCATGAGATATTTATTTTAAATGTATTTAATTTTTTTTGTTTTTATAAAAAATCAAAATTAATTAAATCATATAGCTTGTATGTGAATTCTTGTATTAAACAAACGGAAGTTTACTAGTATTTTTTGGAAAATATTTATAGATCCAAGGTACTTAAATTAAATATCAATCCATATATATATATATATATATATATATATATATATATATATATATATATATATATATATATATATATCAAAATTAATTAGTTTTTTAAAAAATAATTAGTTTAAAATTTTGTTTATTAGTCGTGCAAAATCTCACGTGTGAAGCTTGCAATGCTTTCAACACTTTTGCAACCCTTGACTAGTCATATTCTTTGTCAAAAATGGTCATGTGACCAATCAATATTTAGGTTTTTACACCTTATATAAATATTTAAATGATATTTTATTTAATTTAAAACCTTATACTATTTATTTTACAATAATTTGTTCAAATAATGTAATTTGTAACACTATTTATGATACTTGTGACAGTTACAACTTTCACCCTTGTTGTAATTATTTGTGTTTTTCAATTGTTTTGCAGTCAACTAAAGTGGATAGTGTTGTTTACATGTTAGAATATATGTACTTATTACAAAATCAAGTATATATTACACTAAAAAAAAAAAATTCTAATTTGTTTTTAGTTTATTGTAAAATGCAAATATGTATTATCAACTTTAAAAAAAAAAGAAAAAATATTCATGACTCAAATTATAATATAAAATCATTTTTAATAATATATGCAATGTTTGATTAAATTATTATCAAATTATTAGTTAATTTATTGTATGTACATCACATAACCTACTTGTTAAATTTAACATGCTTGATTGGAAGCTTACATATATTTGTATTAAAGATTGTGTTAAAGCTTGATCCCAAAACTATTTGCAATAAAGCTAACCCCTATTTACATATATCTTGTTGGTATTTTGATTTATCTAACCATTATTAAGATATATATTTCATAAGATGTGGGTTTTGCTTCCAAATTCATGTAGGATCTATACTTGGATCATTAAAAATTAGCAAATCAAATACTTTAGTATATAAAAAAATTATAAACTTTGGTTTATTTTATTTTTTATTAAATTATGTTAATTTATTTAGTAACTATGATGCTAATAATACTATAATGAGTCTACTTATGGATATATGTTTATGTTTTATGTAGGTGCTATCACTTGGATCACTGCATGTGGCAGTTGTTAAAGAAGTCTTGTGGCTATGAAGGATGATAGAAGAACATCATGTGGAAGTTCCTCATTATACCAACATTCTTGGTGATAGCTAAAATTTTATAATTTTAGTGAAAAATCTAATTCAACACTAATAAATTAAATCCTATGGATGTTCATTCGATGCCACATTGATCAAAGTTGCCATTGAGGGGGAGTGTGCATGATAAGGTCACTTCTTAATAGCTGTGTGGGTTGTGTGTTTCCTTATATTTATCTATACTTATTCTTATTATAAATCATTATAATATATCACTTTATGTGATTTTCGTAAAATTCATATGGATGTCTACATTGTACCCAATACATAGTAACATGGAAGTATTTATGTTACAGACGACTCTAATATGTTTAGTTGATTATTCATGAGAAATTGTGAGATGTATTGTCATTGTGGGATGTAGTCTCACAATCATGATAACCTAAACTCACTTTAAGTGGTTTATTATAATGTAGTGTAATTTGTTTAAAGGTGACTATGAGGACATAGTACAAAAATTTTAAGTGTCTATGGATGTATAGTGTAATTCCTTTAAAAGTGACTATGTAATTGTGGTTACATAGTGTAATACCTTTGGATATCTATATTTGTATAGTGTAATTCATTAAAAGGTGATTATGTGATTGTGGTTATATAGTATAATACCTTTGGGTGTCTATATTTAAATGGTGTAATACCTTTGGGTGACTATGTTTACATAGCATAATTCCTTTAATGGTGACTATTAACTCTTTAAACTCATCATGTATGTTTCATGGAGTGTAAGTTTGTTATGTTTTTACCTTATAAAAATCACCATATATCCCCAATTAACATTAATGGAGAGTATTGGAACAATTAATGGTTAAGTGGTATTATTTATGTACCCTTAATACATTAAATTACATTGGCTAAACAATAATATATTTTATTATTTATCATTATTTTATCTTCATGTAATTAAATAATAAAATATATTAAATTACCTTTAAAGAGGTTGGACACATTAATGTGATGGTTAGAAGAAGTCATTTATATGGGCAGATTACCTTGTCTATATAATAAAGAGTTTATATTGTAAGATGTAATAAAAAAAAGTGAGAGAAAGAAAGGTTGTATTAGGTACTTCTTACTTTCTCATAATATGAATAATTTTTGTGGGTTTTTATTACCTTTTTAAGGTTTTCCCACATATATCTATGTTATGGTGTTTTCAATTTTGATCTAATTATTTCATGGTGAATGTCTTTGCTATTAGTCTCACATCTACATCTGTTGGTCATATGTAATCATATTACTTATTCTATCAGAAGTTATAGATGGATATGATGAAATATTATACTATGCACCTCATTATTAGCCTTGTCATGACCTTAATTATGTGTCTCAATATCCCTATCAAGATTATTACCATCCTTATGATCCATGGTAATCCTATTGTCATCCTACCCTCCCTTCATATGGCTATGATGTTGTTGAGCAATCCTATGAAGAAGCTTACGAAGAAGGCTATCAAAATTAGTACAAAGAAATGTCTCCCTATTAGCATTAATATGATCCATATCAACATTAACATGATTTATATCAGCCTTGTCATAAGGAATTAGATAATACCATTAAGGCCTTACAAGTTCAAGTTATGAAACCAACTCAACAAGTTGAAACTTGACAAAACCTCCACTATTACCCTCCTCCTCTTACTTCAATTCCACCTCAACCTAAATACTTAATTTCACTCATAATAAATGTGCTAAAATTATAAAAAGTGATGAAAAATTGGATAAGAAACTTGATGTGATCCCTATTCATCTCATAGAGAGGTTGAAAAAGATGGTTCAATTCTTTATGAATAAGTGGAGTTTAGTTGAAGATAATGCAATTATGTCATCAATGAGAATTTTCATGAAATGAAATGCTATATCCAATGGTGGTAGATAGATTATATAGGTTGAAAAACCAAGAGCTTGAGGATGAGCTTGCAACTATTGAAAAGACTCAATAAGGCTATAAAGAAAGTAAAGGTCTTGATGAATAACATGTCTCTTCCATTGATCAATCCAATTTGTCATTTCCCCATGAGTTCATTCAAGAAGAATCTATTCTTAATCCCATCCCTAATACATATATCACACCTCATACTCCATCCCCAAGCCATGAACTTGTTCACCAACGTTCCACCTCTTCCCTTCTTGAAAGAGATTCCATTTTATGAGAGATAAACAAAGAAGATCCAATGAAATTTGTAGCTGACCAAGAAGATGACTCAAGTTTATATGATGAATATTTCACTATAGAGACTCCCATTGGTGAAGACAATCACAAGCCAATCTTCGTGAGTGAAGAAAGAGAAGATCTAGGTGAGGTTGCAACTATTTCTCATAAAGAGTTTGACAAATATATGTAAGAGAATATGTTTGAGAAAACATCACATCAGTTAGGTTAGCTGAGTCTTATAATCATGAGAAAGAGCTTGAATTTGAAAATACAATAGAATAAGAATATCCTTATGACTCCATAAAATAAGATGGCTTACGGTAAATATTCAATGAGATATGTGGTGAATTTTAGGGCCTTCAAAAGTTTACACCTTTTGTTGTTCAATTTGAATACATTATTGAAGATGCATTGCCCTTTGAAGTAAAACATGATAGCTTCCAAAGTACCAAGATTATTCAAGTGCAATCCAACTTTGAAGTTGAAAAATATTTAAGTAAACAAGTTGAAGTTGATCAAGTACACAATGAACAAAGCGATGAGTTTTAAGAGGTCATGGTTCTTGAAGAGAAGGAAAACAAAGGTGATTGGAATCAACATATTGAGATTATTCAAGAGATTTAAGGTCTTTGAAAGGTTTAAGATCATGTTCATAATGAGATTAAATAAGATGTCTTAATTGAAGATAATGATGACTATGGGGTTGAGTATGCAAAGCTCTTTGAATAGCTTGATAATATTTCAATTAGTAAGAAGTTTGATCTCATTTTAAATACCATACAAGTCAAAGACAAATGATTTGATGAAGCATAATTGTGTCATGTTGGAGCTAAAGAGGATCATGAGAAGATGTTTGAGTCACAAGATAAATTCACCTTCATAGGTGATATGTTTATAGCTATTGTTGTTGAATTTGATATAATGCCAAGAAGATTGGTAATCACGAAGGAGTTGAAGACATCAAAAACAAAGTTCACAAGGAAAATTGATTAATGAACTCCTTCTTCTCATGGAGAAAAATATTATGCAATAGTCTTTTTTTATCTAAGAGGTGAAATTATGCTTCAGGTTAGTTTGTATATAGTCTAGTTTTATTAGTCTCTTGTTGTGTTCCCTAAGTTCTTGATAACACATCTGTGTGTCTTGCCTTGTTTTTGTCTTGTTGTTATTTGTTTTGTGTTTTATAAAGGTAATTATTTTTTTGTGTCATGTTAAAATTTTGTCCTAGTTTGAAACTAAGTGAAATATACTCCATTTCTTGATGGACATGCAAGACAACTAGTCTTATTAGCATTTTAGGCATGCTACCCCCATGAATCACCAAAAATGTTGACCAAATTTGGTATCTAAGCTAAATTGGTCACCATTATATTAAAAAAAAGTTATGGTATTTTTATGTGGCCATATCATACTTATATGGTCCCTAGAGTCTTTATTTAACCTTGTTAGGATGGTTTAAGGTTAGTTTGGAGAAGTTAAGATAAAGTCATATTTTAGTCATATAATGATCTAAGGATGTCATAAGGAAATAAGTCATGGTAAATTTGTTTCATAGGTGATTATGGGTTGAATAAATCCATTTCTTGTGTTAAACATATTTTCATAATATTTCATAAAGTTTTGGAAAGTTTGAGGATCATTTGCTAGATTTGAGGTGTTAAAAATGCATATAAATATGATTTTGGCTAAATTTGTTTGTGTCAAAGTTACAAAAAAGATAAAATACATAAAATAATTTTTTTAAGGATATTGGATTAGTTAATTAACTATCACATGTATTAGAGGAATAAAAAAAACTTATATTCTTGATTTTCAATGCTAGTGTGAGTTAGAGTCACTTGTACAAACTCTTGAAGTCACTTAGAAGAGAAAGTGGTTTCAAAAAATCCTTTTGAATTTTAAATTTAAGGAAAAAATATTTTAATAAGTTTTAATTTCAATAATTTGATGATTTTGTCTATCTCCTTCATCATCCCCTTTACAAGCTAGTGAAGGCCAACTTCAATTAGATGGTGTGGGTCATATAGGTAGAGTTAGGGACTAAAATTTTGGCCAAAGTTTGTTACCAATATGGGATTCTAATTTATGGTATTGTTTATTGGATTTATGCTCTTCTATTTATGAATATTTACTAAAATCCCAAACTAATTTTTGAGGTAGTAAATCCCCATGGGCTAAGTTTATATCAACTATAAAACAAATTGTGAGTTCATGGCTAATTGAAATAAATTGGAGTGATTTATAAGGTGTCTTTAGATTCCTAACATATATTCATAAGTCATGTTGGCACATGTGGATGTCCTTTTGGCATCAAAAGTGGATTTTATTTAATGTCTACAAGTGACTATCATATTATCTATGTTTTCTATGTTCCATAGGTTCTTAAAGTTTTTAAATGAATTTTAATATTTACATATATCCACATAATATCTTATTAACTCATCATGAGTCTTATAATTAGTCATGTAACCCATACTAGTTCCAAATGGTCACATATCTACATTATACAATGTTTTCTATGTGTATAGCAATTGAGGTGATTTGTATACTATGAATATACATTTACAAGAGTTTTAGAATTGAATTTTATTGGTATAGTATGTTTATCCAAAGTAGGTAATCATCATTGAGTCTGACCATGATGTTTTACACTTTTTATGACTTCAAACCTCTCATACTCAAAATTTCTTTTAATGGTCACCTATAAACTTGTAGGTCTAAAAATATAGTGGAGTTTCATGGTGTCAATATCTCAAGAAACTTTCCTAAGAATAATAAAATTATATTGAATTAAAGTTAAAGAGGTATGGATTGATAAATACTTCTAATCACCTGAAGGACGGAGGGTTGATGACAAATCAAGCTCTCATATATGCACCTAGAGGACTGTCTGTATGTCTTGATAATGACATAGGTGGTGAATTTATTTGAAAGATGATATATATTTTAAATTAATTGAGGATAGACTATTAAATAGGTTTTAACATTGTTAGAGAACCATGGTGTGTTGAAGAAACCATTTCCAAAACTGAAACATAGTCAAACCTACTAGGATTGTAACCTTCACTTACGTGCAAACTGTATATGGAATAATAGTGAACACAAAAGTTTAAATATTATTTAAAGAAGCTATATATATATATATATATATATATATATATATATATATATATATATATATGTATGTATGTATGTATGTATGTATGTATGTATGTATGTATGTATGTATAATTTATTAAGGATATTACCTCTCTTGATGAATATTTATCATTGTTAAGTGTTATGATCGGGTTGAAAATGTCTAATTCAAGATCCTATATAATCAAGCTTTCAATATAACTACCTATAGTCAGTTAAGGTTTTCCATTGAAAAATTATATTAATGAACTTGGAGTCTTAATATAGTGATATATTCTCACACTCTCATGAAAAATGATTAAATATATCCATAAATAAGCTAAGGATTGGAAGTCAATACTATCTTCAGAATTGTAAACTCAAATTTTCTATACAACCACCTATAACATATTGAAGTATTGATATTAAGATAGTGCCAAGAATGGAATTTGGAGTTTAATATATAATATAACTTCAAAAATTATAAAGAACCACTAAATGGATTTAATATTGGTTTTAAATACCTAGAAAAGGCCTAATACACAATCAATCCTTGGAAGATAGTCATCTATAGGACTATAAGAGAAACATTGATTTATGTGGGGGTTTGAAGGATGAAAAAAAGATTAGGATTATTAAGATATTGAAATAAAATATCTATAATTATTGTATTTGATTTACATGTAGGTTTTAGTTTCAAATAGAGGTCATAAAGGTAATTGAACACACACAATCCTTATTAACAACTAAACTACCTAGCCTAAGAGAAAAGATCATGTTAATTAAAAGGGAAAGGTCTTTGTCGGAATATGGGTATGGAAACATGGTAATTTTAGAGTCTTAAAAATATCTCTATATAACATTAATACATAATGGAAATAATTCATACTCTACCTACTTGGTCTAGGCAAGAACACAAACCTATTCATCTCATATGAGATTTGCTTGGTTTGAAAGAGGTTTAGAAACTGTATGTTGAAAGATCAAGAGTATGGAATGTGAAAAAGTTTGTGTAGTGTTAATTTAACACTATAATAATATTAGATACAATAAATAAAGGCACCATTGTCAAATCCTATTAGACTTAGCAAGGTCTAAGTTACATACACAGTCTGTATAAATAGTGTAAACCTTGAAGTGGTAAAGTAAAATTAATAGGAGTTGAGATGGATGTTGGAGATCCTATAAATATGGTGATAAAACACATTAAAACATCTCAGTAGGCTCATAAATCTAATATTTAAAAAATCACAAAATGATAAAACTATTCAAACCCCTCAACAATCTAAAAGAACATATGCAAGCCTATAGACAACCTTGAAAAGATGGTGGTGAAGTCAGTTGAGTTGAGATGAAATTAGAACCTGAGATAATATGGGAAGTAACATGATAAAACCTTTCATGAGGTTATAAATCACTGATAGTGAGGGAAAATAGGTATGATAGTCAACTAGGGTCTTTTAGACAGGTTGGTTTAAAAATCCTAGGTATCATTTAGTGGTAAATGCAAGGAGTTTGATGAATAATTGTGAGGCATTGAACTTTGGAATGTGTCAATGAGAACTTCACATACCTAATTAAGGTCACTTGAGCTCAAATTAACTCAATAAAGTTCTTAATAACCTAGTTTCTTTTTTACACCTCTTAGAATGCTGACTTCTAGCACAAGATGTAACTTTATTTCACTTATTATGATTAGGAGGATTTACATGGGACCTTGGTCTCCTAGGTAAAGTTGAATACCATAATAAAATTCCATTGTGTTTAATTTTTGGAAGGATTCATATGTTAAACTTTATGAATCATCCTTAATAACCTAAGTCACTTTCAAACTACCTATGAGAGCCATAAGAACACGATGAGAGAGAAATGTAATTCTATGTCTTTAGATGCAACAGATAAATTTATGAACTAGTAATAACATGTTCAAGACTCATGTGAGCATCATATCATGTAATTTTTTGATACTTTATTATATGGAATAGTACTAATAAAACTTATTTTTTATATTGTATAGGTTCGTACAGTGAGTTAGAACTTCAAATTTATCATGGAGGTAGTGGAGGATGTTTTATAGCTGAATCTTATAGGTTTTTGGGGTTTTACACATGCGGGGATCTTATAGAGTCATTTTTTACTCTCTTGGTAGGGAGACCTAATTGAGGTCTAGTTAGTAGAGAGAAAGGGCATAAAAAGACATATACACTCATTCTTAGAGCATGAAATTAAACCTAAATCTATAATCCATAGATTTTATTTGTAAGATGCCCTTATATTCATAGTATCCTCTATACTATTCTATACACAATGAGCTTTGTGCTATTTCAGGGTTATAAGGAATGAGGCCTATTAGGGATTTTTTTAGATAATAACTTATTGGGGCTAATTTGAGGACTCAAAATGGAATTTTTCAAGTAAAAATATAGTATTAATATGCCATCTATGATTTTTGGATGAACTAAAGTAATTGAAACCATGTTTTGACACTTGTGTACAAAATAGGCCTAAGGATATGAAGAACCCTCTAGACACCTTTCATGAGAAAAAGGTGATGTTTCAAAGATAACCTATTGGGATAAGTTGAGAGGTGTTAGGACAAGAGAAAAGAGGTAGAATAAACTTATCAAACAATCAAGAAATCCACTTTCCATCAATATGTCAAGAAGATGTGGAGTTTTAAGAAGCTAAGGTTTCAAGCAAGCAATTCAACTCCCATGCCATTTGAAGGGTCAAACATCTGAAGAAGAGATACACATGTCATATTACACATTTTAAGATAATTCTATAACTCCGTTTATTATTTTAACTCACATGACACTTGTCTTCTCTTTCTTTCTCTCTCTTTCTCCTACACCCTCCTTCTCTTCTATTTCACATTTTCCATATATTGAGCCACTTTTGGATAAGTTAGTATCCTCCACCTGAGTATGGTAAATACCTACTCATTTTTAGCATCTGAGCAATAAATAATTATTTTATTTACCTTCTCCATGTGTTGTTTCAGTTTGTTTGTTAACTAGTTGATCTTGTTAAGTGCTAGATTCCCTTTCGTAGCATGTTGTCCTTGTTTACATTCATAATCAACTTTTGAAGTCTATTTTAGGTCTCTTGAAGTGTTCTAATTTAGTGTTTCATGAGTTATTGTGAGTTTTATTGCCATAAGTTTCAATTCATTACCTTTATTTTAGTCCTCCTAGCTTAAGTTAGCTTGAAACAGTTGCATGAGAAATATTAATGTAAGGGCATTTTTGTAGTAGAATGTGTAGGTTAGGAATTGGATTGAAGTGTCATTACAATTGGTTATTAGTGGTCAGGTTATAATTGGTGAATCACCTTGTTAGGATATATTTAATTTATGTTCTCTATCTCTTTCCATCCAAATAAGCAAGTAGTTTAGGTGATGATCTTCCATAGTTAAACCAAGTGAGCTAGCCCTTAAATCTAGAGGTTTGACTCACCTAGAGGTGATGCGCAACATAGATTCAATCCCATTTCATAACTCAAGCTGACCTGGATTGAATCACCCTTTCATAGGCTAAAAATTTGAATTATAACAATAACTACAAGATACATTAAATGATAATCACAAGTGATGGATCTTCAATATGTAAGCATAAAGATTGTTATTTCATGCATCAATCATTTAAAATATTAAAATAATGATGTCAAACCATGTAAATCAAAATAAACTCCCTTTGGTCATTCTCCATTAGCCATAAATTAAGATACTATAGCTTCTAACTCATAGAGGAATCATGCATGTTAAGTCTTATGTTTTCATATAGCATAATGGTTGAACTCTAACCTATGTAAATCTAATGATTAATTTATACAATGTTGTTATTTTATACTATCAACAAAACATTTAGTTATCGTAACCATCATTTAGGGATTTCTAAGCTACATATGACTTTCTAAGCCCTTCATATTACTACTCCCAATGGATGTTACAATTCTTTAATGAGGTCTTATGAGGGACTAAATCTATTCAATTAATTCATTATATTCAAAAATAGAATTAATTAAATGTTATTTCATCTATATATAACTTAACATAGTTCTTAGTTATTATAATTATTCCTATTAATGTAATTATACATATCATAGTTCTTAGCTATTAGAATTTACTCAAGCAAGGGTTTCCTATTTATGTGTTTGATTAACTAATTTATATACATGGTTGATAAATATCAATATCATTCTTAATTACCCATATTACTCTATTTAAAAATGAATCAATACTTGAAATTCTTAATACATTACTATCCTACCACCATTGCAACTCTAATCATGCATGTTTATCAATCAAATAAGTAAATAAGAGACTATCATATATGACCTTGTATTGAAGCATATAATTTTTGACTAAATATTTATAGTTGTGGCTTATCTAAAACTATGGTAATAATAAGTTACAGTTAATTTTCAATCTCTAACTTATTAGAATGCACAAATATCTAATTCTAAATAACTTGGGTATCAACACAAAATATGTACAATAAATTATTAGGAGTTGAAATTGTAGATACATTAGTGTAAAACCCTTGGCAGCATTATTTATTCAATGAGATTTTCAAGAAAATGACTTATTTTTATATAAAAATATTTTTGTGTTCTTTTCCATGCATTATCTTGATAATAACAAGTGTTATTTTTATCTTACATGCTTATGAAGTCAACATATATGATCTAGTTAATGTATTAAGGTGGATGAGGCTAACATTTAGGTCTATAGGTGGTTATTTTTAAACACCTACAGGTCTAAAAATAGACCTAAAATTCCTCTATGTGGTGCCATTAAATTTATAAGTTATTAACTTATTCTTGTATCCATTAAATCACAATATTGTGCTTATATAATCCTTATATTCAAAGTGATTTTTAGGTAATATATTTGGGTCAATAATGGCTTCATTATGGTGCTATGGGTAAGGGTGAACCCTTACCCACAATTCCATAATGTAGGTTCAAAAACAGTAATATGTATAATGAATATAAAAATGGGATGAAAAAATATTTAAAATAACCCATTAAAATAAACCCCAATAATTTTCAATCATTATTCTCATAGAAGTGAAATCAAAATTTTGGATACGATTCACTAATTTGAAACCCCAAAGTAATATCCCTAAATGATAGTATCTATTGTAAAATATTTATGTCAAATGTTTTACTATCAATAATATATAAAATGGATTAGTATTCAACAAACACATTAACATTTATTTAAAAATAAACTCAAGTTAAAAAATGCATTAGTTCCTTGTACAAAGAACATAGGACATGAATCTTCTTCCAATTCATGTTCTTCCAATCTTATTTATTCCCAACCAAAAATGTTGTGTTTGAGCTCTTCCATTTTTATTTTCATTCTAAATTCTCCTAAAATAACCATTATTATACAATAATCCTATTTACTTAACTAGTAGTTTTCCGTTTTTCATGTATGTAATGAAACATGACACTGACTCTCCTTGTTCTACCCAAGAGAGAATGTGCAAGGTTTTTCCCTTGAATGCCTTCCAACTCACCACCCTTATTTTATAAAAAATTAATTTAGATCATGTAAAATATAACCCTATCCATTTATTTTCCTTTCTTAACACTAATTATTATTTTAATCATTGTAAATACTACATATAGATATGTCTTTTATTTTTGTGTAATTATTTTCATTGATTTTTTTTCTTTTAAATGAATTCTATTATGTTATAATAGCATATTAATAATAATGGGATTTAATATTTTTTTAAACCCATACTACCACATATTTATACACTTTTGTGTGAAGATGTAGTAAGTAGACCTCTACACCAAGTAAATGTTGTTATGCATATTTTAGTGACTCAAGTTGTTAATGAAATAATGTGACTATCCTAATGTATTAATGCATTTTAAAATCAATGCAAAAAAAATTGTTATACTTAATACAATCAATAGGTAATTCATGTATTCACAAGGATTAATAAACATTACCAAAGTATTCATACATAAATATAACTAAACAACAACAAATAGGCAAAAAAGCATCAATTAGTAATCATAGTGAGTTTGTGAATATTTAATATTTCCTTCTTTATACCCATAACTATCATCATCTACCACCCTCTCCCATATGATGTACCCACAAATATTTTTTCTGGGGATACGCTATCCTGCATCCACCTCATCAAAAGAGGTAGTTAGTATGGATCAAATAAAGACAATGATAACTATAATACATATTGTAAGTATATTAAATGAAATGTGTAAATACTATTATAAAAATTATATTTATGTAATCCTACACATTACAACATCGTCGTATAGTATTAATATGTTGAAATGTAATTAAAATAAACATAATATTTTTAGTAACACTTATCAACTAACTCTATCAATATGTCTAATATATGTTTAAAATTATTGTTTACTTAAATAGAATGGAATGGGATGTAACATCAGTTCCCCTGAAAATGTCATCATCCTAGTGACATATAGAAAAACATGTCTAAAAATACATATATACTTCTTACCAAAACATATCCACAAAAAAATGAGGAAACGATTATTGAAATTCATTCACATCTTCCCAAGTGGCACTTTCTGTAGTTTATTGTTCCCATTAGACCTTTAATTATGAAATATCTCTATTATGGAAGAATAAATTATGATTATTGAGCACTCTAATTAAATCCATAATTACTATTTTTGGATCCAAACTTCTAATGAATTACAATTAAGAAAATGCAAAGGATCAACCACATACGTTTTCAAATAGGATACATGAAAAATATTATTAATGTGAGATAATGCTAGTGGAAAAAAAAGCTTGAATGAAACATTATTTATCAATTATAGAACATAAAAATGTCCAATATATCTAGGGGATATATTCTCTACTTTCCCAAACTTAATATAATTCTTGTAGGGCTTGATTCACATAAACACTTTATCTCTAACTCAGAACTACCTAGTTGTTCTTGTTAGGTTAGCATAGATTTTACGCCTATCATTAAATTTAGACAATATTTTCCTAATTTAATTCACATATTTATCCATTTAAACTAGTATATCAGGTCTAAAACCTACTTTATCCTCTAATTGATCCCTATTGATAGGTGTCTTACACCTCCTTCAATACAATGATTCAAAGGGAGCCATTTATAAGGTTTATTGCAAGGAGTTGTAGTAAAATTGAATGAATGAAAGCTATCCATCCCATTTATATTTATTATCCATGAAATACATTAAAAAATTCCTATATTACCTAAATTAGTCGTTATATATACCCATCTATTTCTAGATGATAAATCAAACTAAAGTTGAGCTACATGCTAAAAGCTACATTAAGATTCTATCAAAACATCAAAGTTAATAAAGGATATATTTTTGAAATGGTATTTATGGAATCCCATGGAGTCTAAAAATATATTTCAAAGATGATTTGTTTGACAGAGATGAATCATTATTTAAAGTTCTTAGGATGAAATGGGAAACCTTGGTGAGTTTATCAACAACCACCATAATCATATCATTTCAGTTCCTTGACATGGGAAACCCTTGGACAAAATCGATAATGATGAAATTTAATTTCAACTATGGAATATCATGTGGATATAACCATATAGTAAGATGTACATATTCATCCTTAATTTTTTGATATTAAAGAATCTAGACATAAAAGCATCTACATGTTTATTGGTTCCTCTCCAAAAATAAAGACTTTTTAATTATGTCATGAGATTTTTTATTGAGATGACCTAAATAGGGAGGATTATGCAACTCCTTATATATGGTCACCCTTAAATTATCTCTATAAATTACATATATCCTCCCATTTTACCTCAAGGGTCCATACTCTTAAATCAAAATCCTTTTCACCTATGATATTGAGGATTCTTTGTTAGAGATTTCATAAACTGATCATATAATTAATCCATTGGAGATAACTTTAAAACTAGTCTCAGAAGTTAAATTTGATACTATGCATTATTGATATGTAAATTTTATAATTAAGATCATTTATAACCATGTTCTTGTTTTCCTTTTTGTAACTAGTGTTAAAATCATATTTTGAAGAAAAATGTAACTAAATCCATTATCACACATTTAGGTTGGATTTAGTATAGATATACTTGATCCCTAGATTATCTATTTTGAGCTCAAATGGTTTACTTAAAAAATAATACCTCCAAAATTATAAGGCATGTATATTTAAATCAAACCTTATGTCATTTGGATCATATTTTTCCTTATAAGTATTCAATTTCCTAGACCCTTATGTAACTATCGAGTCTTCATACATTATCAAACCACCTAAACCATCCCTAAAACCATTTATTATAGTATAAAAATGACCATTTGGGTTAGATATCCATATAACATGTTTATAATTAGGCCTTTCCTTCAATTTTTGGAAGGTTTTTTCACACTTATCATTTCATACAAAATGTTGCTCCTTACACTATAGGAAAGTGATCAAGTTAGCTATTTTGGAGATGTTTGGTATAAATTTCCAATTGTACCTTAATAAACTGATAAAGTTGAATACCTCATGCACATTCTTGGTTTTTTTCCATTCCAATATGGTTCTAATATATATAGGATATACTAAAATTCCATCTATTGAGATTATAAGACCTAGGTATTGCTCTTGTTTTTGAAATTAATCACATTCTCACAACTTGTTGAAGACCTTATGCACCTACAAGTGTTGAAAAACAAGATACATGTGATCATTATGATCTTATTAAATTTTAGAATAGATCAAAATCTCATCAAGGAAAATAATCACAAATTAATTGAGATAGTCCCTAAGTACACTATTCATGAGGTTCATGAATGTTGTAAGTGCATTGGTTAGCCAAATATGTAGAATTGTGAACTCATAATGAATGTGTATCATCTTGAGGGTCATCTTGGGAATGTATTACTCTAATATCATTAGTTAATTGTACCTGAACCTCAAATCTATTTTGTAAAATAACATTGCACCTTGAATTTGATCAAAC